>UXGD01003804.1:0-19140 GCA_900474315.1 Torymus auratus
ATTTCGTATCATAAATACTTGCAATGTGATAGTCAATATAGAAGAGACATATGGGAAAAAAGCGCATTTTTCAAGATAAGATAACCTATATCTTCAGAAAAAGGGCCTATGAAAACTGTACTGAGCTTCATTTTTAGGCACGAAAAATCGTTTCTCAAACCAATGTTGAGATTCGCTTCTCAAAGGTTATGCACCCTCCTTGTAAGTATGCAGAGAAAACGATTTCATTACAGAAATTTGCATTTTCATTACTAATGAAAAATGATGAGGCTCATTTTGCATTTTGTCAAAAAACTCACACTCCCTTTACGCTCACGTTAAAAGTACAATTACATTAATTATTTATTCTTTTGTATCATGTTACAATTTTGTCTCTTTATAGTAAAGCTTTCTTAAGAAAAAAATTTCTTTTTTATATATAACATGTTCAAAGAGAAAATTTTCAGAAGAAGAACAATCTCTTCTTTTTCGGGTAGCTTCACATACGCCACCGACAACCAGTTATATCTCATTTTAAAAAATTTTCCGCGTACAGATTTTCCATTTTTCATAAATTCAAATGCAGGAAAATCCCATGCCCCGTTCTCTTTTTATCTCCCACATTATACAAGTAATAAATTATTAACATTAATTATCAAGTGATTAACGAATAAACTAACGAGGAAAATAAACCATCCGAACGTCTCGTGACAATAGTTAACCCCAGCAGCTATCCTAATCTGCCCGGATCTTACACACTTCACACCTATATGTATATACTCCTAAACAATCACGAGACAGGTACAAAACCATACATCTTCCTCAGGCCCATTCGTCTCGGCGCTGGCCAACAGGTACGGTTTCCGGCTGGTGGCGATGCTCGGCAGCGTGATTGCCTGCTCGGCCTTCGTCCTCTCGTACTTCGCCACCTCGATAGAGTTCATGTACGTGAGCTACGGTATATTAGGTAAGTACAATATTGTCTACCTCTTCAATAAATACTCGACAAAAGTCTCTCTCTTATCTACCGCACAGCACGCGCGGGCACGTGAGTGCGTGCGAGCGACTGATCGGCATCATCGTTATATTATTTCGCCAATTATTCCGGGGGCCGCCTATCAGCTCTCCGGCGCGAAAAAAATACTTTGTCGTCGTTGTCTCCCGCAACTCAAGTGCGTTGCGTAACACGCACATATATGTTATATCTGTGAATGTAGATATTATATGTCGTCAATCATGCTGCTTTACAGGGGGCATCGGCGCCGGATTGATATACGTGCCGGCGGTCATAACGACCGGCTTCTACTTCGAGAAGTGGCGAGCTCTGGCTACCGGCATTTCCGTCTGTGGTTCCGGCATCGGCGCCTTTATGCTCTCGCCCATCTCGACGATCCTCATCGAGAAGTTCGGCTGGAGGGGGGCCATGATCTTCCAGGCGGGTAAGGCTGCTGCCGATATTATATGCATGCACAAGACGCAAATCGATATTGATTCATTGCTCATGCGGCAGCGGTAATAACGATCAGTATTCATAATCATTTTTCCAAGTCAATAAACATGTGCGAAAACTGGTTATTTTGCGCGCGAGAGCGAACGATAATGTATAGTTGCAACGTTGTTGAGCGCGATGCGAGCGAGCACCGCAAAACAAGTCCTTTTTATCAGTTAATTAAAAAGATATACTCGTTATATTTGTACTTTATTGATTTTTAACTTTTTGTTTTTATTGCCGAACAGGCGCCTGTTCGCGGTATATCGAAAACAAGGATATCGAAATTGTTATACAGGCACGGCTGATAAAAGCTCTCTCTACCTAGCATCGAAGCAAAAAAAAACAACCGGCTTATCGATCGATCGATCGTGTCCGATTTGATAAAAACCTGAATTAAACTGCGATACGAAATCTCTATTCCTCTCTCGTCTAGATATACACACACGCGCGCGTCAATAATGAGAATTTGTCCTGCCGCTATACTCGCGCGGTTGATTTATTTCTCGAGTATTTCTATTATCGTTATCGCTCGCTCTCTCTCTCTCTCTCTGACGGCGCTCGATTATCTCCTACAATCTCGGAATTTTCTTACACAGCTCTCCGAGCGGACACATTTATGCAACGTTGATCGTCGACGATTATATATTTATCCTCCGCTAAAATAGCGCTATGTATGATGTAGAAATAGGAAAAACATCAGCAATAGCGACTAGGCGAGGGTTCACGACCTATTATAACATTTGCGCGTTTATCTCTGCGACTGTAATAGCACAGAGGCGCTTTAAAGCTTAGGCAACAACAACAGCGTCACTTGCATCACACACGGTTTTCGCTACACACGCGATAAACCAACTATATACACTTACACACATACATTATGATAATGTTGACAAAATCTCGACCACAATATATCTAGGGATGCTGCTGAACTGTGCGGTCTTCGGGGCGCTGTTCAGGCCGCTGAAACCGACGCGCGTAAAAATGAGCGCAACGACGGATAATCCGGCGGTCGAGGTGAAGACGACGCTTCTGAGCAAGGGCCACTCGACGACCTCGTTGCACGCCAGTCAGCCGATGACGCACCGTTTCTTCGGCACCAACAACAATACCGAGTACCCGACCGCGGCCCAGGTCCTCGGCAGCAGCCCCGATATCGTAACGTACGTGGTTCATCATCATTAAACAATCTTTCTAACGAATCCATTATATGACCGTTATTGTTTTGTCTGCGCCTATTGCTGTACGCATGCAGTACGAGCAGCAGCCGATCTCTGCACTCGCTGCACAAGGTCGTCGAGCTGCGCAATTTGGAGCGTCAAGTGAGCACTTCCGAGAAGCGGCTGTCAGTGCCGATTTACCCGGAGCTCGAGGTCGTCAACGACGACGAGCTCAAGTCCGTCGAGGAGGAGAACAACCTGCTGGACGGCGACGCGGAACGACTAAAAGGCCGCGTGCCGACCGTGAGTATAATATCACACGCATCATATAAAAAATATTCTTCTCCTTTTTCCCATTGTTATGCATATAAGATGTGTGTTATATATATTAATTTCCCGAGTCTTCAAACACACGTCTTCTAGACGTTGCGCTGACGGTTGACGGAAACCTCCGCGACACCATCATACCCCTAGCCTATATATCTAGTGCGTAATAATTCCCCGTAATTGACCCGCGCCGCACGCAGTTATTCGTTACTAATTGGCACGATCGAAAGAAAGGGGGTCGCGGGCGTCTATAAATACACGAGCGCGCGCATATAATACCAGTATGGCCCGGCCCAATCCTCAAACATTCAATATTTGCCACCACTCGCGTCCGCTCGTGTATGCGTGCGTGTAATATACTTAATTTTACTTTTTCTCTCTTTCTCTCCGTACGCGCAGATTCGCAGGCACACGATCAGCGATAGGAGGAGCAGAGCCGACTCGGTCACCAGTCATAAATCGTTCAAGCCGGACAAGCGCCGGGGCTCGAGCGCCAAGGATCCCCAGAGGCCATTCTACAGGGATGATATTTTCTACGGAGGCTCGCTCAACAGGTTGCCACATTACAGGTCTCAGGTATATATACGATTATCTTTATTTTCCATTTCAATTGTTATGTAATTATATAAACGTGTGGTTGTGTATTAGATGTCGTCTGTGGGGTACCACATGTCGGTGACGAGGTTGCCGACCGCGCAGGACCTCGCCGAGGAGGAGAGTGGCAGCTGCTACCTCTGTCCTGAGAGTGTCAGGAGGATTCTCTCGACGATGTTGGATCTGTCGCTGCTGAAGAGCCCGAGCTTCCTTATTCTTGCCATAAGCGGTGGTTTAACAATGATGGGCTTCTATACTCCGTTCATCTATGTCAAAGGTAGATACATCAAATTTGTTCGTCAAACTTTAGAGTTAAAGTTCTCATTCATTAAATACGGCCTTTTTAGATCGAGCTATCAAGTCGGACGTCGACGCGAGCACCGCCATGTTCCTCGTCTCCATAATCGGCATCGGCAACACGATCGGTCGTGTCGCCCTCGGCTTCGTCAGCAGCTTGCCGGGCGTCGACGCTCTCCTGATCAACAACATCTTCATCACTGTCAGTGGCCTTCTCACCATGTTCTCCGGCCTCTCCTTCAGCAAGGAGTACCAGTTCTTCTACGCCGCGGCTTTCGGTCTCAGTGTTTGTAAGTGTTTATATGTGTCATATTAAGAAAACAACACACGTATATGCAACAAATTATTCGTACAGAAAAAAAATAATTGCTTACCATACAAGTATTAGCCATAAATTTACGTGTTTTGTATCTATATCTATCTCTTTCGCTGGCGAAGGATAATCGATCTGTTTGTCTGTTTGCGCGCAATGTAGCGGTGTTCGCCTCGCTGAGGTCGATCCTCGTAGTGGACCTCATGGGCCTGGAGAAGCTGACGAACGCGTTCGGCCTGCTACTCCTGTTTCAGGGCGTGGGTGCCACGGTAGGCGCGCCAATTGCCGGTAATTATCGCAATCAATCACTCAGACACATACATATATATTGCGTAACTTTAAAAAATTGTTGAGTTACAGGCGTCTTCAAAGACATGACCGGAAGCTACGACGCGTCGTTTTACTTCGCGGGTGCTCTGATTGTCTTCTCGGCCGTGATCTGCTACCCACTGAAGAGAATCGCCCTTCACGAGAAGAGGCAGGAGATCAAGCAGGCGGTGGTGGACCCACTGAAATCGTGATCGAGCGGCCGTGTTATTCGAACGCTCGTAGCGGTTCTTAGGGACATTTTTTGCCAATGTCCACGATGACGATAATGATGCAAGATTGTTTAGTACGTATAGTGAGAACACTGCAACTCTCACGAAAGTACGATATAGATTATTATATATCGTCCTCCCCGATATATATGAGATCTCGAAAACTCGCAAGTTGCATACTCAAGTGCCATTGATCGTTGCCTTGACATAAGCCCGAGGTATATATATATACATAATAAGTTCGTTATGTGTTTTGTTCGCATCGCGACGAGCGATTTATTGTCGCTCTCGTATAGATGCATATATTTTATGAATTTATATTATACACGTGTAAATAATTGTCGCCTGGAAAAAATATAGGAAATATATATTTCCTCCTACAGTGCCGCGCGCAATTAACTCCGTGTGCGCGCGGATCTTTATATACATGTTATATATACGTATCACGAGATGAAATACTGAAAATACTTCCTTAATCGACTGCCATATTATATTGCTATACTATATTATATACACAACGTTGAACGTGCAATTTTTTGATGACTTTTATTGTATAATAACATACACAGTCGGTTACGGTCGAAAGTCATTTCGATGTAAATAAAAGTAAAAAAAAAAAAAATCGGGGCCATAATATTTTCTCGTCTCGAACGAGCTGGTATAAAAATACACACACACATAAATACGTATATCTCGAATAATAACCGTCCGACTGACAAATAATACCAATAATATGCACAACAACTACAGCCATCTATATATAAAAACATACATATCAAAGAAGGAAAACAAAATGAAAAAACTATTCCACCTGATTAGTACTCGTGCGGTAATCGCGGCAGCATCGCGCCCGCCCAGCGATATATTGTTAACTCATATACTTGTAGATACATGTACGTATGTATATTGATGTGTAATAATAGGGGAACAAGGGGCGCCCATATCTATAAAGACATTCCCTCGGTTTCTCGCGATCGAACGGTCCATCATTACAATAACTTTCCGGCAATTGTTGTTCACAGCCGCTTTAACGAGTACGCGCGAACTCTCACCGCCCGGGAAGTAGATAAAGTGGCTGGCGGCCCGACTTTGTCCGATAACCTGCTATCGCAAGCATGAGTGTGTCTACATGCATGTGCTGCACACGCGCCCTGGCTGAGCTAGGCCTGTCTCGCGAGCGGAATTGAACGATTCCGCTGTGTATATTCCGGCTGATGCGCTTTATCGAGCGAAAAGAAGACTAGTACTTTGTTCAACTTGCGCGCGTGCACACACACACGTACTTGCAATGCATTTTAACTTCCGCGTTTGTTGTCGACTTTCCCCGATTGATTTTCTTTCTTTTTTTGTTCTCTTGTTTCGTTCGTATTTTTTTTTTCACATAATTATATACTACATACCAACCCTCCCTCCCCCACGCCGTTATACTCTTACTTTGTAGGTCATTCAAACGCGCGTAATTATTATTATATAATAGCGTTTGATTGCGATGTTCATTTTTATGATATTCTTATTTAATTGTAAGCACTGCGCGAGCCTGTCAAATATTATATATATAATTGATGTATATTAAGAAAGATGATGTGAAAGATGCGTGATGATCGAGATTATAATTTTTGTATACCTTCTCTGTATGCATATATGTACAAACGTATATATGTGTATATATGCGATGTATAACGTTATCTTTGTGTATAAATGTATACTTGCGCTCAATCCAAGTGCTTCCAAGAGAGAAAGAGCGCGCGATTGAAATTTCACGAATGTACATAAATTCCGGAGCGCGCGCACAGCTACATTGTTATTATATTACATACACATAGAAGCATCTGCAAACGAGGATGATATTATGCAGCAATTACATATATACCTATATACAGTTTTGTTCCTATAATTCTTTCGACCGCATGGATGTACATAGATATGTACGTAGACGATCGCGGCGTTATGTGTGATCGCTGCAGTGTGTTTTTTACGCGCAGAGACTGCCTATATACCCAGAGGACTGGTCCGCTTCCAACAAAGTGTCCATTTTAACGTACTCTTATAATGAAGTTGCAGCCAAGATTATTTGGAAAGACGCGCATTCACACGCCTATATAGAATGTCTGTACATAATATATAAGTATCTATACATAAACATATCTTATACATAATGTAAAATAAAGAGGAAGAAGAAAAGCTCTATAAAAATTGTACGAAATAAAGACACGCGAGAACGATGTACATGAATGATACATGAAAGTAACCGAGTCTACTTTCTCTCTCTCTCTCGTTAATGATTCCTCTACCTGTACAACCCCTTCTTTCCCGAATCGATCACGTGTATGTAACGATGGTAACGCGAAAAACTACCAGCAGTATAGCAGCAGCCGCGGAAGATCCTCGGTAATTATTAATATCCCGCGTGCATGCGCAGGTGTGTATCGCACGCACAGGTGCTGCAAATCCCACGAATAAACGCCTGCGAGTAGGCAACCATCACGCACACTTTTATTCCCCCTCTCTCAGGTCAGCTAACGCGAGGTATATAAGTGTATATAAGTAAGATAAGTAGTCGAGTGAAAAACGATCGGCGACAGTCACGCTCGCTCGCTCGAGCCAGGAGAGAGTAGGGAAGGCCAGGGCCAGGGCCACCACTATCAGGGCCAACAGAGAGAGTAGGACCTATAGGCTCGATTCTTCTAACTCATCGCGCATCCTGTGTATACGTTACATACACGTATATACATAACGTGTATTACCTACATATACCTATATAGGCGCATGCTCTCGTTCTCTCTGTCCCTCGCGGCGTACAGTCGGGGGGGTCCCGACTCTGCGGATGCATTGCGACACGGTGGAAAGTTCGGGGGGGAGAGTGAGTGAGAGCACGAGGTGAGAGAGGGGTTGCACACGCGCGCGCGCGCAGGAAGAGGGAGAGTAGTGGGCCGCCTCCGGTGAATGGGTAGACACAGCGGGAGCATTACAGGGAGAGCGAGGGTAGGAGATGGAGGTGGAGGCTGATTAAAAAGCGGCCGGGGGTGCAGAGCAGTGTGTGCACACACACATACACACGTGCAAGGAGGCCAAGAGTCTCTCGGCTGTGCATGCAGCGGGTAAAATGGCTCGCGGGGTGGCAGGCTGCCTGGCTGGCACAGTACTACTCACGCTCGAAAGGAGGAGGAGGAGGAGGCTGCGAGCAAGAGAGAGCTGGCGGAAGAAGCTGGCGGTATAATAAGGTTTTGCCGCACTCTACGTGTGCATGTGTGTATGTATGCCCTCTCTCTATCCCGAAAAGAGGTGGGGTGGGCTCGGTAGTAGAGAGAGGGGCAGGCAGGCTATCTCGTTCTCTCTCTCTCTCTCTCTCCTCGGGGGATGAAATGCACCGCGACACGCTGCGGCGCGCGCGAGCTCGGCCGCATCCGCAGAGAGCGGCCGGATTCTTCGCTCCAGTCTCTCTCCAGCCGCGTAACAGCAGCAGCAGCCGCCTCCACCGCCTATTAAACACTCGCACTTGTATACTCACTTGGTCAATCAGCTGCCCGTGCCTTTTTTCTGAAGAACTCTGCACAAGTAAATTCACCGATCTTTTTTTTTTGTTCACTGATTGTAGTAGTTCATCACGGGGGTTATACCTGCCGATCACGCCGCGCGCGTCAGATCCGACACTGCACTACTACTGCGAGAGCGCGACCGGCTGCTGCTACTGCGGGCGCTGCTCTTCATAGAGAGACAGAGAGAGAGCGAGAGAGAAGGAGGGATAGAGTGAGGAAGGGACACGTGCTCGCCGGTTTATTTCCGTCCTAATTAAAAGCGCGCGCGCGCGCGACACACCGACACGGCCGCGGTGGTCTCTCGGAGAGAGAGAAAATCACGGACGTCTAAGGACACAGACACACGTACCTAGTCTTAATTGGAGCCTGCAGCCCGGCGCACTCGCACGCAGTTTTCCCGTCGCATTTGCCGTCGGCACTCCACGAGGCAGTAAGATATAGGCATATAGCGAGAGGGACAGAGATACCAGAGCTATCATGGAGATCGGCACCTGACGCGCATAAGGCTGCTCGCGCGGCGGCCATAAGGAAGAGGAAAAGGAGGTGAGAGTGAGAGAGAGAGAGAGATGACGAGCGGCCAGAGGGGCAAGACCGCCGCCGGGGCGCAGCAGCCCCTGCCGCGTTACGCCTACCTGCCCTGTCCGCTCCACGATTCTGGTAAGCGATGACGGACTGTGACTACTACTACTCCTCCCACTCTCCCCACTGATTAATTCCCGATCTCCGTCCTTCGCTTAGTATATAGCAGTAGTTAGCAGTAGTGCTAGTATAGTGCTGTAGAGATGCCCAAGCGGCGATAGTCGTCACGCGAGAGGATATATACCTGGCATGCGGAACACGGAGAGAGGGAGCGAAGCGCGCGCCCGTGACTAACGGCCCGCGCGCGTTGTGCTGTTGTTTTCTGCTCTATAGCAGTATAGTTCTAGTATACTAGTTGTAGTAGTAGGCGTCAATCGATAGCTCACTCTCTCGTGTGCACGTGCGAGCGAAAGGACACGAGGCGATCCATTAGACAGGCTTCGTGTCGCGATCGACGATTAGTCGCGGGCAACTTTCCCTCTGTAATGGGGGAGGGTAGTAGGAAGGAAGAAATGATGGGGTTCAGGGTCACAGTGAAAGAGCCGAACTACCGGTTGTCAGAGTTTGATTACAGGTTCCGCCGCCGTCGCCGCCTGCGCCGCCGCCGGTGCCCGCTATATCTCAATCGCTCGGTTCTGCGGGGGCTCCCGATTGCCGCAAGAAGAAGAGGCAAGGAAGAAGAAGAAAAGGAATATGTACACACAAAGCACGTGCTCGCAAGCTCGCCCGCTGCTAGCTTTCCCCCGACCCCCCCGCGTCGTATTCTCCAAAGAGATGTTGGCTGGCAAAAATTCATAGCCAACATCATCATCATTATAGAGCAAGACGGACATACAGACACGGAGCGCCTTGGGATTATTTATAATCCCCGTTGCGCGTCGCCAGCGCGCGGCTATTAATAACCCCCCGAACTCTCGAAATGTACACACTCGCCAACTACCTAGACGCATATACACTACTCGGACGGTCGACGTCGTTCCTCCTACTCCTACTTGTCTATTTTCACGGCCCCGCTGTGCAGCGTCTTTCTTCTTCATTTCCTGCGCGCGCTCGCACGCATTATTCCTCCCCCTCTCTCTCCCTCTATACACTGTATGTACGTACGCATAACGTAAGCGCGAAACTTTCGCTGCTCTGCCAGCTCGCGGGCTTTTAAATACCGTCCCGCAAACGCGTCAGCCGGCGGGCGGGCGGGAGGCAACAGCAAGCGGAGCTTATACCAGCGCAATCTGGATTATGACAAAGTTGCGGCGCGACGACGACACTGCACACACGCGTGCGCGCGATTTGTTGTACCGAACATTTTCTTACATACGCACGCGACACAAGTACCCGTTGTAAATTTTTTTATTTTATTCTACTGCAGTTCGTCCCTAAAAAGTTTTCTTTATGTGTGTGGTATGTGTCTGCATGTAGTATAGCAAAGGAGAAGTGAGAAACGTATATAATAATGTAGATAATATATAGTGGCCAGGCAAGAGAGAGAGAGAGAAAGAAAGACAGTAGTGATCAGTTTAAAGGCCAAAAGTGAAGAATAGCTTGTGTGTACGCTATGCGCCGTACGAGCGCGTGTATACGACTACGCTCGTAAACGTGATCTGCTATTGAAGACTGAGCCGTGAGTGAGTGTGTATGTTTCTGTGTGTGTGCAAGCAATCGGAAATCTGCCAAAATCAGCAAACGGATAGAATTTCGATGCTCGTGTTCTTCGCGGTTTGCCGATATAATATATAACTTCCCGCCCCTGATGTTTCCTTGTGTCCGATCTGTGTTGTCAAGCTCCTCTATAGGTATATGCGCGCTCGGCCGAATCGCTGATTCCGCGCCACCGAGTGTCAATCCCCGATCTTCTTCTCGGTACTATATATGTTCATGTGGTAATAATAATGTAGTTTCACGTTTAAAATTACTCTCTGTCAGCTGTCGTTCTGTTTTTTGTTTCTTTAATATATATCTAATTCACGTTTCGATTAGTTTATTCGTCCTAATGTTTCGACTATTTTTAAAGCCTCGGCATGCAGGTGTGCGCGCGACATTGATTTTTCAGAGACTTACTAACACTATAGAATTAGAATAGTGTAATAAAGTGGCGTGTGGTGCAGCATTCGATCTGTTGAAAAATGCACACGTTGCGCTCGTCGTTGTCGAATGGTACGTTGGGGATTTGTCGCACCTTATACACATATACACAAACACTAATATACAAACATCAACATAATTATTTCATTTGCAAACTTAACCTTTATGAATAAATTAAATAACGTTTTCATTCGTGTATATAGTGACTAACACGTGCGTTGCAATTGTTACATACTTGCAGCGCGAAAGTTATCGTACTTAATAATTGC
The DNA here is from genome assembly GCA_900474315.1 of Torymus auratus. Lineage (NCBI taxonomy): Eukaryota > Metazoa > Arthropoda > Insecta > Hymenoptera > Torymidae > Torymus > Torymus auratus. The sequence goes on from UXGD01003804.1 coordinate 11,162, forward strand.
TGCTCGTATACTCTGTTACTTAACGCAGACATGCGTTGTTCGTGTTCGACTTGACAGAGATCATTAACAAGGCATTACCTTGATTGCTCGCTGAATAAACTGAAAGGCGTAAGAGGAAATATGTATATAATTGCGCGGTTAAAAGTCAAAATAAACGCGAAGGTGAAAGGTACATTTACTTTTATTATTTTTCATTATTTTTCTACTTATTATTGAGGATAGTATAGTCGTTCGTGGTTAAATATTTAAGGAAGTGTTTTCAACGAACTTCAACGGCTAATAAATTTAGACTAAAGTTATAAAATAAAACTGGAAATAAAAGATTGAAATAGAATTTTTTTTTCGAAATCAATAAGTGAATCGTTTGTTGCATCATGAATCATCTGCTGGGCTCCATATCAGTAAGAAATACAGACGATTCTATCTCAGTAGTAGAGTGATATATCAGTTTCACGCTAAAGTCATCGACGTAATGATAAATTTTATAATAAGACTGGGCAACTTGCATCTAGAGGTAGAATTTAAGACTGATTGAAATATTAATACTTCATTTTACGTTTAGATGGAAGTTTCTGATCTTTCTAGTAAGATTTAAGGCATCTATAACTTTGGCAGAAAACTGATGTATCACTGGCCGCACGATTAATTTTCCACGATTATAGAATAGAATAGTCATTTATTGTAAATAAGTAGCATTTACAAATGGTATATAAAAACATTCGTGAATAAATCGTGTTTAAGTATAAATACAAATAAATTGTGCATATAATACAATAAAATAAAATCTATAAAATACAATACGAGTTTGGCATAGTCAACTAGATTCTCTATTTTGAAATATATAATATCAAAGTCAAATTCTTAATAGCTAATAATATACTGAAAAGTAAGTCAATGACTAGAATTAGTGATATCACAGATGACTAGAAAATTTAGTTAACTAGATTATGCTTTAAAAAAAAAAAAAAAAAAAAAAAATCTTAACAACCTTTTATTTCCAATTTTACTTTCTAACTTTAGTCTAAATCTATTGGTTCATTGAAAATCGTTGAAAAAAAAATTATTTTTCCATTTATCTTCTTACATACAATAAAATAGAATATAAAAACGAAGCCGTTAAATAAATCTCGTTAAAAAAAGAATCCAATGACTTTTGGGAAATAAATTTTGCCGACGTCGGGGGGCAACTGCTGCTTCTGGTGAAGAAAAATGAAGCCCAATATACCTTAGAAAAAAACCCCCCCATAAGACCTTTCTTCCGAAATACAATCTCCTTCATCTTGCACACGAGTAACACACGTCTCATTGAAAGTAACGTGTTATTTTCATCATACACCGCGCGGCAAATATTTACGTATTTTCAAAGACCTTTTGGCTTTGATTCATTGCAAAATGAATCATTTTCTCGAAACTCTGGCGCAGTTCGCGGTCTGCCAAAGCTGTTGAATAATTTAACGACTGTTCGTAAGACGAAGTAGCTTGGATTTCGATATAAGGATCATCTGCAGGGAGATAATGAATCCGGAGGGGGCACTATAGACTTTAATTCGGCACGTGCCAGTGGCAGCGAGGGGGAGAGAGCCGACTCTCGAACGCGCATCATTAGTGTAGAATCTTCTCGTTAGTTTAATTGAATCCCGGAAATCCCACCAGAGTATACTTAGCAAAGAAAACGAGCAGAATCATTGCACGCCGCGAAAACCCGTCACTCGCCTTTCTCTCAGAACAAATGACCCTGTAAAGTCGAAACTCGAAACGAGCAGCACACGCGTCCTACCATACTCAGCTTATACTACTTGAGGCGTTTCAATAACACTGTGTCAACGTTTTATCAGCGCTTTTCCTCATTTATGTGCTGTCATCGTTGATTGGACTTGCTAGCTATATAATACCTTACATATATCACTGTAAAGAAAGAAAAACAACTTTGGCATTTAGATGTACACGGTGCGGAATATATAAGGGGAGGCGCGCACACACACACACACCACCAAAAGTGAGCGAGGAGGGCGCAGGATCGATGAATTGTCCCGTATCGCGATGCGAGACCCCGTGCTGCTACTCGAGGGGTTGTTCTTCTATCTAACATGGCGTTGGAGACCCTCGCCAAGATACTGGGTATCGAAAAGATAAAGCTGCTGAGCGGCCTCACCAAGGTAACCGACGAAAAAAAAAGAACCCTCGAACCAGCGAAAAAGGAAAAAAAACTGTTGTCTCATTCCCCCACAGAAAACTTTTTTTCTTCCTCGCATACCCCTTATCGTAGTTATATTCTACACCGTTCTAGCCTCCTCCACCCACATTATGCCTCTATCTGTATATATACATGCATGCCACATATTATCTATATCCAAACGCGCGTTGCCGCTACCTAAACCAGCCAGTTTCTCTATAGTTGAAAATAGAGCCGAGGCAAGTTATATGTGCGCGCGCTAGCTTGAGCGTGACAGCGCGCGTTTGTTTGTTTGTTTGCCCGCCGCACCGCCGCAGCCGCGCCGCGAGAAGAGCGCTCACACTTTCAAGGAGAGAGGGGGACGGGAGGGGGGGGGACGTGTCGTCGGAAAATGGGGAAAGAGGAAAAGCGCTAGCTAGCGCACGGAAGGCAAAGGCACGTCAAGTGCGCAGTAGCCGTGGGGGAGGAGAGGGGTGCACCACCTCGCTCGCGCGGGGGTGTAGAGAGAGGGAGGAGGGGGCGGCAGCAGCGGTTCGTGCGGTGCGTGCCCGGCGAGCGCGCGCGCGGTCAGTGCGAGGCTGAGGCTCGTCCGGCGCGGAGTAATCGCCGCTGCAGGAGTCGTTGCCGTCGTCGTCGTCGTCGACGAGTCGATTGAGGTGGCGCGGGGGTGGGAGGGGCGCGCGGGTTACGTTTCTACGTGAGAGAGAGTGAGAGAGAGAGAAGGGGGAGAGAGAGAGGGTCCGGAAAGTCGTCAGTCGCGGAGAGCGACAGCTGGGAAAGGTCGCCGCCGCTGCTTCTTCAGGGACACACCGCGAGCGAGCGAGCGAACGCGCGCGCGTCCGTGAATATTTCAGCGCGCATCGATCGCACGTGGCGGGCTCTTATATTTCCCTCACACCTGAGGCAGCAGGAAGGAAAAAGGAGAGGAGGAGGAGGAGTAGGAGGAGGAGGAGGTAAACTGTGTGTGTCCGCCGTCGAGTATCTCATTATAACACATAATATTTTGTTGATCCCCTTGCCTAAAGAAAAAAAAAACATTTGTGTCTCTCCGTTATTGTGTATGTCACACTGTTGCGTGTGACAGTTTTTTTGTGGCTCTCCCGCTGTGTGTGGGAGACTGTGCTGCGCTCATCATCTTTCTATGTGCTGTGCTTACATATCCATATACGGGGGGATCTATATACGTACGTTGTTATCGTTGCTGGGACAATGATGATAAAAGCCAGGACGGCGGCAAGGAGGACAATGACGGTGTTGATAACGAAGAAGTCGCCGGCCGAGGCTGTGGTGGAAGTAATAATGACTCCGGCGGCGCAGCTAATGAGACGGGCGGCAGTACTGCTCGGTGTCGGGCCGGGAGGCGCAACCGGCGCTACTACTGCACCAGCGGCCCGGTCACAGCCGAGTTGTAGCGGCAGCGGTGCGGTTCGGCCCTAGCGTTGGTTGCATTCTTCTTCTTCTTCTTCTTCTTCCGCAGCACCCGCATACATATACACACACACACACATACTTTCTCCACTTGTGGCTTTATATTATTATACGTATACATATCTCTCTCCTGTCTGTCTCGATAATTGTACTATATATAATATAATAATAATACATACATACATATCCACGCAGCTCTCCCAAGTGTCTAACTCTCTCTCCCAAACCGTGTGTGTATAAACCCCGTGTCGATTAACACTGCCGTCCCCCCATATCTAGCTCTGCACCCGTTGTGTGAGAGGGTACCGAAAAAAAGTGAGAGAGAGAGCGAGAGGGGTTTTGTGTTGTTCCCGTTGTTGGTGCGTGCGGATGTGTTCGCACCCGTGCGCAAAAATGCCCGTGTGAGCGGCTGCCGTACACCCGAGCGCAGAACCGAGCGAGCGAGCTACGAGCGAAAAACCCCACCAATCATGAATCTTATGTTCCGGAAGAACTTCGAGAAGAGCGGCGGAGGAGGAGGCGGCTGAGGCGGCGGCGGAGGCATCACCGGTGGCATAACCGGCGGCATATCGGGCGCCGGCGGGATCGAGCGCTCGCCCCTGGCAGCCAGCGGCCCTGGGGGTGGCCTCGGCCGGCCGGGGCCGGTGCGCCGCAGCCGGGAGTTCGGCCACTACCCGATGGACCACGAGCACTCGGGCCACGCGTACCGCACTCACCTGCTCTTCTCGACCCACTCAGGTGGCGGTGGCGGCTCCTCGCTAGCGGGCTCGCCCCCCGAGGACTTTACCGAGCGCTTCGGGCCCGGGCCGAGGCGCAGCTCGGGCCCCCACCTCATCAAATGGGGCGGAGCGCCGCCGCCGCAGGGACAGCCTGCTGCCGGCCAGGCTCACCAGCAGCAGCAGCCCCAGCAGCCGCAGAGGAGAAAACCGAGCGCCGCGCAGAAGGAGCTGCCGTTGCCGGAGCAGCAGCTCAGCCCGAGCAGACAGGTCAGGCCCTCGATTAAGGGTAGAGAGGAGGCGGTGGAGGGAGGGAGTCGTCCACGGCACAGAGTGCCACTGCACTGTTTTCCTGCGCAGGTCTCCTTCAGCGGCGGCAGGGGCGTCGTCGTCGGGCCGAGCAGCCAGGCGCGCAGCGAGCCGATCTCCCTGGCCACCCTCGATCGGGACTGCTTCATCATACCACTCGCGTCCTTGGAGAGGTTCCTGCCCGCCGGTGTACCCGTTAAGTATCACTGAACATTATATGTACCTATATATTTTGGCAATGGTCTGGCTTTTAACGCGAGTTTTATGGCGAAAGTTTGGCAATGGTTATATGCAGTCTGTCGTAAAGTTATCGCGAAACTCTTCCGGGACGAATTTATTTTCGAACTTTGCTCGCGAGTCGATGCACAATGCATTAGTGGAAATATTGAAAGGAAAACTTGCAACCAATCGTGTAATTACATTAAATAGAAAGCAAGAGCTATTTGTGATTGACGGTAAGCGTAATGGGATTTAAAGGGGTTTATACGCGAAATCGGGTTATACTTGTCGATGAAAGAAGGAAAAAATGTCATTTTTTTTTTTTTTTTTTTTTTTAGTGACAAATAATGGACTTTATCTAATTTTCATTAGATTTTTTTTAAAGTTACACGTAAAGTATAGTGGAAGAATCTTGAACTTTACGTAATCTCACAACTTCACCCCACCCCAAAACCATTTAAAACATTCTTTTCTCCAACATATCTCTATATGGCATTCAACAATAATACACACATGTACAGAGGATACCAAGCGCGGATAAAAAGCGTCCTGGCAGCCCGCTCTCCGTCCTGGAGGTCGAGGACCCGAAGCAATGCATCCTCGCGCACTTCATGACGCCTCTCGAAGCCCTGGACCCGATCGTCGAGTCGCCAGTCTCCCGTCCCCTAGTCCTCCAACGCGATACCGCCGCTGAACTGCTCTCCGAGATCGCGCCCACCGCCTCCCAGAGTATCCTGCTCACCAACATGGAGCGCAACGGTAATGTATTGTGATGATGGTATAGGTTTTTCGTGAGATTGCTCAACCTTAAACTGGTTTTTTTTTTTCGAAAATTTGAATAGAATGTTTCCTGATATGAAAATAAATTTTCCGTTATAACGTAAAAATAATTGGAAAAAATGGGGTAGAGGGATATCGAATTTTTTTTAAGTTATCATTATGTATTATATTAGTTGTATGAATGTTATAAATAATTTTTTTCTCTAGTAACTTAAAGTATGAAAAAGTTAAAAAGGAGCACAGTATTTGAGTAAATAAGTAGCATGTTTATAAAGCTAATTAACATTTTTGCGTACGCATGTTTTCCTCAAACTTTTCAGTTTTTGTGCACTGTACTTCTTGTGTTTCTATTAGCATTCTTTGAGAATTCAAAATTCCGTGTTTGAAACACTTTTTGAAAAAAATATTTTCAAATATTTCTCACTTTCTAAAAAAAAAACCTAACCACCCGAAACAACGCACTTGTGCACATGTATAATATACATATACATACACACGAAACACACGTACTCAGCGAGGCCTCGTTTTTCTTCTCTCCCTTCTTACATTCTGGAAAAGTAGCCGAGTTCCCGTTCATCACGTACTACGTGGTCAACAAGCAGAAAACGGACCCGCTCGACTTTTACCAGGAGGTGCAGTGTGCCGCCCTGAAGAAATTCGACCCGCGCGACTTGCGCTACGCGGCCAACCACAATCTCGACCTGTTCAACGAGGTGGCAACGATCGCCAGGCCACCGTTGGAACCCACCGGGGGCAGGCCACCGATTCCGTCCACCGGCTACATCGTGTCGATATTCAAAGTGTTCGAGGGCGACGACGGGCTCAAGTTCGAGCAGAACTGGCTTTATTGGACCGGTGAGTTGTTGTATATATAAGACCAATCGCATGGATTTTTATTTATTGCATATCATTCATTGGATAATTTTTTTTACTTAATTATTTTATAACGAAATTATTCAGTTAAATTTTTATTTAGTGGCAACAATGTCGACCTACACAACCTGTCCTATTTATAGTTAGAGAGTAAAAAGATATGACATAATAACAAATGTTGACCAAGTTGCTAAATGGAAAAGTTATGAGAAAGTCGATGAAATATAAAGGTCTGACCCGACTCGGCCTACACTACTTCCGCATGTATTTAGCAGAGGGACAAATTTTTATCGATAATTGTAATAACGTTCTCGGCTACTAACTTTATCAACTTTTTTTTCTAAAACTCCTGTTTTTACATACTGTAAATGGTACAACAGATTACATAGGTTGTACATTGCGCATTCGTTACTTACACCCTTATTAATAATTAATTTAGTAGTCAGTGATATAATGTTCAAGTTGTAAAATCTTAACACTGAGAAGAAATACCCGTACAATGTTACAATCTACTATACATTTAATTTTTCTTACCAGTTATATAATTTAAATTGCAATGAAATTCAATACTATCTTATATATCATGATAATATAGTTATTGTTTTCTTCAAGCTATTGTTTTTTTTTCAAGCTATATTTTAATGGCACTTATGATCACTTCATATACAATTTATTAATTTTGCTGCTATAAAATATAATTTTTCTCGGTTTTTTTCCTCGATAATAGACCGCTATCCAATTACAATTTTTTTTTCTTTGTTAGAATCGAATTAATCACGGGATAAACCATTTATTCCGGCCAACAAAGCTACTTCAAATTCCCAGTATCAATACATAACGAACTTACACATCCCTTTTATCTTTTCAGGTGCCCGCATGATGTACCGCTACCTGCCAAAGTCGGTGGGCCTGCGCCGCATAACTCTGCACAAATCCATGTCCCAAGGCGACAAGACGTACCTGCTAATCTGCGAGTGCTCCCAGCTCCAGGAGAACCTGTCGGCCGCCGCGATACTCCTGCCAGCCCTACGCGCCCGACTGTGCGGCTACATCGGACTCTACCGACCGTCCGTGTGCTTCTAAAAAGAAAAAAAAGAAAAGAAAAACAAAGCCGTGCAGTACACTGCTGACCATTATTCGACTATTTTTCGGCCCCGACGGATTATTATATACAATTCACAGGATACCCCAATTGTACATACATAAATTTACAAGCGCGCGCCCCCCTTGATACACACAAATACACAGAGGACATTTTTCATATATTACAGCCAAAGAAGATTACCTATTTACATCGGCGCTATATATTTACATATCACGACATTCGATGAAACTGTGATATCTCGACAACGTATATATCACAAGTGAGAGAAAGAGAAACGAGAACGCGCGGAAAGAAACCTCAGTATAACCGACTCTGATAAGTAAAAAAAAAAAAAAAAATATATATATATATATATATATATCGAGACGAGGAGAAG
>UXGD01003805.1:0-19133 GCA_900474315.1 Torymus auratus
AACTTCTATGAATAATGCTTAGTATAAAGGAAATAAAGGAATTCAATTGTCATTATATCGCATTCTATAAATGATTTCGGAATTCTATATGGGAGTCTCCGTAAGCTAAACGAAAAATTCATTTTGATCAATAAAACTGATTATTGCTAATCATATTTTTAAAGTTTCTTCTCAGAAAAAAGACACATAAATGACTTTGTGAAAGTGGTACGAACTTGACACCCTCTCATATTGATTAGATCACATCTTCTTTACAGATTGGCCGAATTAGCTGCATCATAGACGCGAAAGTATTTTGTTTCTACTAAATACAAAAAAAAATATTTTCAATATTTCTTCCATACTAATTTGAAGGAAAAGTGCTCACCTTTCTACCCGTATCACTTTCAATTAGGTTTTTTTGCTTATATTTCGACTATAAACGAAATGCTTGCTTTTTTACTTTATAAGACGCCCGACTCGTTGAAATTTGATAATAGAAACTTGCATAACACTGTGGTGGTCATTTTTAAACAATTAAAAACTGTACAAAACGTATATTTTCCATATTTGGAAGCTGGCGACATCGTTTATTTAAGCTTTCGGATTAGTAAAGATAGCGAACTAGAAACATGGCCGAATTAGCGAAGTGGTCGCATTACCCCGACTTACCTTATTAATAACTTGTAAGAAGAATTCAACATAATATATAATAATACTTGAACAATTAAAAAAAATCATAAGAAGAGTTAACTTAATTTTGAATCCGGATTTAATAACATTTCACAACGAGAAACAATAACAACGAAAGGAACTTTTTTCAATGTCTAGTATTTATTGCAATCATTTACATTCTTTGATATATTTACCAAGTTTAATAAATTATATAGTTGAACTTGATAGCTTGAGAGAGCGTAAAATTATTTCTTTTTTTAGGATTACTGATAATTCAACATTCTATTGCCTTAATTTTAAAATTTTCGATTATATTATTTAAATATGAATTTAAATAATATATCTATACATTTAATTTTATTTCTTATTTTCATAAATGTGTTTATTCTATTAAATATTTGCAATAGATGAGTGAGCTTAGTGTATCAGAGGTAATAGTTATGCAAATAACTAAATCTTGCACTTAAATTTACGTAATATAAAATAATAAGTTAATTTTATAAAAACAAATATTTAATGACAATCATGCAATCTTTTAATTCAATGCGGGAGAAGATATCAAATTTGAGTGTTGAATTACGCATGTATAATGCCTTGGTTATAGGAAGGACATGTCTAAGAAATTTAAATATTAAATACTTTAAATTTAATATGCATCTCTATTTTTATCATTTTACGATAACGTTGAAATTAGCAGTCAGGAATTCATATACAAAGCAGGTATAAGAGAAAAAATAACGATTAGGTTCTCTAACTGTATATTTTATTTCTATAGTTTACATTTTTTATTTTTATTTTTTACGTTTATTTGTATATATAACTAAATGTCTAAACAAAGTTAAGTATAGTAAAGATGGAATTTTTGGTTTTATTCTCAGTTCCGTGGTTTATATGAGTATCCGACTGCAAAATTTACGTCTTCTTTGCCGGTTCACACTTTTTACAACAACCAGGATATGTTTTGGAGTGGTCGTAGCTAACTAATTTTTCATTTGCCAAACATTTAACGGGTCCACATCTGTAAATTTTCCGCAATGATTTAATATAATTCGAGGTAATAGACTTTTGGTGTTGCATAAACAATGTACTTACGTTTGCCATTTAATGTAACCGTTTTTCACGAAAAAGCCAAGGCAGTGGTCATCATTTTTTGATTTATTTTTTGCGTATTTAATGCATTCCTCGTCAGTTGTCGTATCTGGTGGACACTTGAACCATGTAAGGGCGCGCTTTTCCCGAAGCGTGGTCCTTGCTGAAATTATTAAAATTAAATTATTAGTAGAGTGTACTACATGTTCTACAATTCTCTTTTCGAACAAACAATATTAAAAAGAACTTTAAGATATCAGTTTTCATGTTTTCGGTATTAATGTAAAAGAATATCAATATTTTTGTACAGCAGCATAAAACTTAAAAAAGGTAAACATTTGTTGTTGTTTTTTTTTTGTTATGACAGAAGAGTTTATGCAACAAATAGGATTTAAAATACATTTGTAAGTAAAAGACATGTTCAATAAATATACTTAAATTTGAAAAAATATTTAAAATTCAAATCAAAATTCATGCGTTTGTTTAATTATAATCCTCAAGTTCAGTCCTGTATCACCGAAAAGTTGACGAACAATTTTTTTCAAGCTTGTTAGATACAAGAAATGAAAGATAGTATTTCAAATATTGTATAATAATAATATCATTTACGACAACAATATAAATGACTTTCAAATTTTACCTTCTGATACGCCGAATAAACACACTGCTAGCACTGCGAAAGCCAAAGTTAATGTTATCTTCATTTTGAATATGTGTACGTTAGTGTACGCGTGGACACTCAAAAATCACGGAACTGAAAGAATTAATTTGATCACACGTATATATATACTGGCATCCCCACCGTGAGAAATAAATAAAAACTAGTAAGACTACTAAAACCCCCAGTGAAACTAGATTTTACATTTTTATGGACCCGAAGGTTAGAAAGATGCCATATGCCAAAGTAACGTTAACCATTTCCTTATATGCCATTTCACTCTTTTCGATCAGACATCTATTACCTACCTTTTTAATCCGATATTTATTAATGAGGCTATTATCGATGCTTGTCCTTTAGACTCGAAGGGAATGTGAAAAAACATGTGTCCGTCTCGCTTTTCAGGCGATTTATTAGTTTTACGACTCATCACTCACATACAATAGATGTCAGTAAATCATTTTTATTTTGCTAATGTGATAACATTTTTATCGATTTCTTAAGTCTTCTTGTCTAACAAAGACGCGTTAAAAATATAATTTTTTATCTATAAGATTGAGTTTTTTTGCGAAAAGAGTATATTGCTGCTATAAATAGTCAATTTTTTATTCAACCAATCCGAATTAAGCCAAAAGATAGGGTTTAAAAAGATTAATGTACTATAAATTAGGATATTTTTCATCCATTACATTAGATGAATTAAAAATAAACAAATTTATATAGTAACTTTTATTATAAATCATGTTACAATACGTAAATCAAAAGAATATTATGAAAATGTTATCCAATTACATTCGAATATGATGACTTATTAATATTTATAATATATATAAACTTATAAATAAATGAAACAGTGACTTGCATAATAAAGAATTTGTATACTAATATACGTACGTAATTTCCTTCCTATTTAATAATTTAAGACTTCTTTAATTCAAGGATTTTCACAGTTTTCCGTTTATTTTTGTAAATATATGCTTTCGAGCTTAGGCGTAATAATTTGGGAGATGAGTGCATTATTTATAGTATTATTCATACATATAGTAATATTGATTCTAATATGCGATTAAAATAAATGTAGGGATACAAAATTTAAAATATATCTTATAGTAAAATATATCTTATACAGGCATGTCAATTTTTATATTTTTATATTTAATATTAGAATTTAGATGTTATATTGCTATATTAAATACAGTATCTAAGATAATGTTTTTTTTATTTAGTATATAGTTATTTAGAGCTTCATAAAAATTATAGGATTTTCACAGAGGTTTCCATCGGCGTTCAGATAACGTGGATGACGAGAGACATACGACTTAGCAAAAAAGTAACTATAGTTCGTGAAAGTATCTACGCGACAGTATGAACTAGAAATTATTTCAAACATCAAATCTCTGTAATACGGAGTGTGAATCAAATTATAAAATATGCATTACCGACTTACAATTTATCGGAGGTTTCCTAAAATAACGTATAACAGTACAAGAATTTCAGTAAACGTATTTAAGATGAAATATACATTGCAAATGTAATTCAAACTTATTATTTGTCTAATATAATGTTAGTTTTGAAATTTAATTTTTTGTCTCGCTGAATAAATACATAATAAAAATCATCAATAATACATTGAATTTTATATCAACTGCGTAAAACAAAAAAAAGTTTAATTTGGTTTCGGGGATAGACACTGACATTCTTCACCCAACGGCTGGTTATTCCTGAATTTCGAAAATTCGCATTTTTATTCATCAAGATATAAGGAAATGGTGTTTTTTTTACTTTAATATAAAACTCAATTTATTTTTCAAATTTGAAGGCATTTTAATGATACTTTAAAGCTAAATATTCAGAATTGATTAGGTCAAGAATCAAAGTTATGAATCCGAAGTATCAAAATATATTTTTTATAGAAAAAAAATTATTATCGTAAAGTCTATCCAATAAAAATTTTCATACAAACAGTTGTTTGAATTAAAAACATTATTATTTATTACTACTATACATTTAATATATAATCATCAAATTTTACATTGTAAAATTGATATTTTCAATGAGATCCGCAGTTTTTAATATTAAATTAAGGAAATATGAATCAGTTTGAATAACTTAATTAAAATTAAGTTTGTCTCGTTTAACTTTCCGTGAACGTAGGTGTTTTTTTGAAGTATAATAAACTCAAAACTTTATTTCCGAAATAGCTAAAGCATTGGGGAAACCCCTATTAAATTTATGTGCACATCAACGTCGCGGTCTCTGCCTCTATAAGTAACTCTAGATAATGTTCGAAACTTGTACATTTATGTCTTAGGATAAGGAAATCAGGAAATGTGGAATTTTAAAAGGTATAACGTCATCATTCATGTGATGTATTTAAAATTTTTAAGCAGTTCGTTTGTAGAAATGTAGTAGTTATAAGGTGATTCAAATTATAACGTATAAACTATAAAGTAGATATTGAGCGTATAAAAAACAAATTTTCAAAAAGAATTTTTGCGTTGAAACCGCATACAATGTTTTTTTTTTCACATAAAGAAGACTATTTACTTTCTTTCGTTGCATTTTCTATTTTCAACACAAACCTTTTGTAGTATTCTGGATAAGTTATGGCTTGATTTTTTGCCGTCGTGTACCTATATTTCATATCATTGCAACTAAATGTAGTTTTTAAAATAAATTGAAACACTAACTATAATGTTTGTGGACAAAAGTGATCATCTAACCGCTTGGGAAAAAATGGGTTAAATATACTACGCGACTGTTTATGGAAAAACCATTGTAAACTTCTGGATTCGGAAATCACGCGAAAACTGTTTTGATTGCAGTATTAATAATATTGCTTGTTCTTTTTAGTTAGTTAAATATATCAGTGCTATTTATCTATAATTTTTTTATTTCGTTTTTTATCAATGAATCATTTTATAACGTTATAGTTTCAATAAATTTTGATGAACCTAAAATTCTTATGTATTTTTAATTATTTTCTTGCGATTTGATATAGGTTAAATGTATATTATACTAGACTGGCAAGAAGAGTGTCTCAGATTCAAACTTTGGGATATATATTTTTGGATGTTAAAATAGAAATAAAGTTGCAATATTAGATCCTAACGTTTCGAAAAACTTTAGATATTTGAGCAACGAAAATACACCAAACTATGCATGAAGTTGAACTGCTTCTTTTAGTGGTTTATCAGCGTACTTTGACTGCTTAACTTTAAACTTTCATAACTTTTAAAGAAATAAATAGTTGTTGTTTTAAAAAAAGTAAAGAAAAGCTCGTTTTTGTAGTTTTGTTTTCTATTTTTATAATTGAAAGTAAGGCTTTTCGGAGTTGAATGATAAACATTTGAAAAAGACCATGTTTTATAACATTTTATTAACATAAAACTTAAATTATAGATAACTCGAGTTTTTCAAAGCTTGAGGGTCTAATATTGCTGCTTTTTTCCTATTTTTACATTCGAAAACATTTCCTAAAGTTTGAGCTGAATCTATGATCCGGATCTAAGACACTATCCTAGTCAGACCAATTAACTTGTGATTGCATAATAAAAATATGAAATTGTTAATTATCAATACAAATATTTTAAGGTGAAATTTTTTTTCTGCATACTTATAATTTCAGTAGTACTTAGAAATGTATTTATTAAAGAAAATAATTTAAAATTTAATTCTATAATTTTTTTTATTAAGTATTTAGACTATTTACAAATTTTGATTACAGTATAAATAATCAATTGAAAAATTGATGAATTTAATAATAAAATCAAACTTTCACGTCACTGGAATTATGATAATTTTCACTTATTATAATAATAGTTTTTATAAAAGTGTTTAGAAATAGGCGGTGGTTTATCCACTTAAAATGTGCCAGAGACATAAGCATCTTTATTTTCGTCTATGATTACACAATGCTCACAACAATCAGGATATGATTTGCTCAAGTCTTGTTTGACGAGCCTGGTATTTTCACCACAAAATACTTGTCCACAGCTGAAAAACGTTTTTCAAATTTTTAGTATTTTTCACATTTTGTATCGCTACTATCAGTAAAATTTTGTACGAGATTAATCATATTCCCGAAGAATATTAATCTATAGAATAATCTATAGAAAATGGTAACGCTTCTCTAACATAACAAATAACATTTTTTGAAGCAATTTGACTTACTCTTCCCAATGAATATGATTTGGATCTAGTTCATACGCATGACAGAATGAAATAGATTTCGATTTTCTCTCTGCGTAATTAGCACAATCACCTGTTGACGAATTTTCCGGGCACTTTTCAACTGATATAGAACGTTTACCTCGTGTATCTATATTTGGTGCACCTAATAAATTTTAAATTAAAATAAATTATCATTAATTTGAATAAATTTATTGTAAGATATATTTATTGCAGTGGTAATAACATGATAGATTTAATAAATATTATCTATAATACCTTGGGTCACTTCAATCAATAACGCACTGCATCCAATAATACAACAAAAACAAAAGAATTTCATTTTGAGATATTGTTTTTTTTCTGATAGATTTCCGGAAATTTGAAGTTGATGGAATACAATAGACTGCAACTGACAGTCTTGTCAAATTCTATCACCTTTATATATATTTTTGTCCCACCTCTAAATTTTCCCGTTTCTGGTGAAACTCATTATTATTCATCAATACAATCAAGAATTTTCCGACTACATTTTTTGGGTATTTATTGCCCGTGTAGCTTATATTCCTCCTTATAATGCTTGGTTCAGTGATAATAATTACTGTTTATTTAAAGAGGTGGATTTTTCTAATTTTTCTATTATTGTTGTAAAAATGATGCTTGTTAATCGCGTTGCTCGCTGTTTTGTTTTTGAAAATTTCCTATCTCGCAAACTGTGACGTCAAAACTATTTGATAATGATCGATTAGCTACTAGAATTTTGCCTTTAGGAATAACCGTTACTGACGAAACATTCACTGATAAAGAGTTAATTAGTAGTATCGATGCACATTTGATGGAAATAACATGTTAATTTATTTTGTAATATACATATACTACATCATCTTTCAAAATTCACAGTGACATAATATCATTTTGAGCATTTTCTTTATGATCACTTGGGTCTTACTATATCATTTCATAAATAAACAATTGTTTCTTCTTATTAAAAACATTGGAAAAATAATTTAAAAATGGTTATACATTATTTACATTATCGACTTAGCAGAAAGTCATGTTCCATCCCCGAAAACAACGCATTCATCTCGTATATCTCAAAATTTCACATCGAACCGCAATATGACTCATCGCCCTGGCGACTGCACCGTATCTCAATCCTAGCGTATGCAGCCGAGCGTTGAAAAGCGCCGCCTTCTAAAACCCAATCGAGCGCGTCTCATCGGTTTCGACTATATACTTACAAGCCGCTGAACCTCCGCATTCGCAACTCGTTTTGCGCAAGCAATGTATATCCATATAGACATACACTTACAAAGAGGCTGACCAAGCCGCGCGCAGCCGCCTTTCACCTGGAAAATTCGTCGACGTCGCGGTTGCGCTGCAGCGATATTCAAGAGCACGCGCCGGCGACTCAGCGGCTATGGGAAGGAAAGCGCGCGCGCGCGCGAGTTTTTCCCATTGCTACTTCAGTTCGATCCCACCTGCCTCGCTGGACCGCGCGCCTGCGTGCGTTTACATTGAAGTGCGAGAGCGAGGATATATTGAGTCGAATGTGTGTCACGGTTTCCGCGAGAATGAGCGAGTTCGGTTAGTGTTATTGTGCGCCAACGGGGGATGTGTGAAAATCGCGCGAGTCCGGTGAATGGAATGGTATATCTTACGAGTTGGGCTGCTGCGGTGCGAATTTGAGAGAGATGCTGATAAGCGTTGGTAAATAATTTATAATTGGGATATATTGGTATAGGTTAGTTTATGTTTTGGAGAAAGAGATTTTACGATGTTTAAGATGGTTTTTGGAATGCAAGATTATTTGCAACAAAATTAAAATTTATAACAAATAACCGCGAAACATTGTTATTTATACGTAGTTGTGTATATGTAAAGGCTCAATGTAACGAGTTTAAAAAACTTACGCCTAAAATTCGAAAGTAGAACAAATCCACGTAATAGTCTGACACTAATGTATGTTGACACGAACTTGGCTTACGCGCGTGTGTTTGAAAGGTCATGCAAATTTGATTGGTTTTTTTTTCAGCTGCAAAAGCCTGACTATGAATGACATTGTGAATCACCGTTAGCGAATTTTTAAGGCCTTTATATGGCTAAACTCACTTTTACGGTACTTAAACATACGCAAGTTCAGTAAAACATAACTGATGTTTAGTTTGACAAGAATTTTTAGTGAGTTTTGTGGTCTAACGGTAGCATTGCAGTTTCCGCTGAACAATAGACCGGTAATAGCTGAACTTTGCCAACACGGGGTTGAGCGAAAATTGTCGGACTTCCCGTAAAAACCATAAACTTCTTTTGTGTACTTATGTGGACGAAGTCTGAGAAAGTAGAATGAGTACATTGACATGAGAAAATCGACGGTTTCCCACAAAAACAAGTCGAAACGTTTACCGTTGCTGTTCTTATCAGTACGACAAATAAGCTTTTTTGTTATTTTATGAATAATTTAAAAACAGTAAAAAGTAAAAGTAAAAAGTTTTTCATATATTCTTACTAAGGTCCCCATAACTATCTTTTCTTATTACAAGAGTAGCCGCGAACAGTAACAGCATTATCACAGCCAACATCACACTCACCGACTCATTATACAACCTTATGCACACGCACACACTCATTGTTACCAAACCAAAACACGCGCTCGCGCAACACCACCATATACTTACTCACGACATACGCACACTCGTTCCCATTGCCAAAAGTCACACCTACATATATATACGCGCGTCATCCCGAAAACTCACTCTCGCGCGCAGTTCTCCCATAAAAAGTCCCTCGCGCCGCTCCAGGCGTCCGCAATGTCTTAACTTTCACTTCTTTTTTTCCTTACAGCGCCGACTTCCAGCCGCTGATGACCTCGAGCCGGCTCAAGTCCGAGGAGATCTTCCGCGAGCGCGTCGCCAGCGACAGCCTCTTCAAGAGCAGCCAACGCTCCAACGCGAGCGAACAGCCGCAGCAGCAGCTGTTGAGGCAGCAGGAGCAGGTGCTGGAGGATGCGTCCGAGCACGACGACGTGTTCGGGCCGCCGCCGTTGCCCAAGATCGACGCGTCAAAGAAAAAGTCGAAGGTGAGTGGAAATAGGCTGGGGTTAAGTTGTAAGGGTAGATGAGACTTTTGTTTTGTTGGGTGTACTTTTGGAGTAAAATTCTATTGGATGAGGTGGGTGTAATTTTCGTATAGGAAAATTTCGACTTTATTGATTTAGGTAGAGTTCTAAATGAAGAAAAATAACAATATAATTTGAAATGTTTACAAATAATTACAGTAAACTTAAGGTGGTCTTCTACCTAATCGCTCATGACGCCAAAATTACCTGAAAAACTTAATTAAAATATAATTACTATAAAACAAAGTATATGGTGTGTGTTTTACTAATACAACTAATTTCTTATAGAAAATTCCAGGAGATAGGTCTCTAAACCCACTTTTATAGTAGTTCAAGTTATCTTCTCTTATTCGAAAGCTTAAATATCCAATGTCGCCAGCTTCCAAATATGAAAGATATACCTATTCAAAAATTATTTTTAATTGTTTGAGACTTAATCAGTACATTTTTATGTAAGTTTCTTTATCAAATATATTATCAAATTTTAGCGAGTCCGGCGTTTCATAAAGTCACAAAAGCAAGTATTTCGTTTATTGTCGAGATATAAAATAAAAAACCCAATTGAAAGTGATGCGGGCGGAAACGCAAGGTTTTTTCATTGAAATAATTTTTTTTTTGTAATTTATAGAAGCAAAATACTTTCGCCTCTATAATTCATCTAATTCAGCAAATCTGTAAAGAAGAATGTGATCCAATAAATATGAGAAGGTGTGAAATTCGTATTACTTTCACGAAGTCATCATTATGTGTCTCGTTTCTGCGAAGAAACTTTAAAAATGATTAGCAATAATCAATTTCATTGATCATAATGAATTTTTTGTTTAGTTTTGTCACCTAGTTTGGCTAAAACGCAGATATTACACTTTTGCACTCTACGAATCCAATATCACATTTGCGGCATTTCTAATTTTTTTTTCTTGGTAGTATATTTAGTTTACTTTATAGCCCTTTTTACAATTTTTCCAACGCATTTATAAAAGGAGAAAGAAATTATTCCGCTTAAGTTGGCCAAACCTTATTAGTGATACATATACTTTGTTTTATAGTAATTATACTTTCATTTACTTTTTCCGATAATTTTGGCCCCAAGAGCCATTAGGTAAAAGACCATCTTAAATAAAAAACAATAGTAAAATATAGACGTACTTTTACAACATGAAAGTTAAAGATCTTGTTTTGACGTATCTTTATACTTTGACTTTGCCTTTTAAACTTGATAGAGGTATACTGCATTATTTCTATTTCACTTATCAAGCAATAAATGAGCAGTATTATTATCCGGGCGATAAATGTACACTTTTAACAATTAATTTTTATAGCAGTAAGCTGCTCGATTGCTTTCGGTCATTAAACGTCTTGCCAGTAGAGTTTCTAACGCGTAAAAAATATAGTTGTATTAGTACAATTTGAGCGTTGGATTAAATTTCAAACCATGTTTAAGTGTATAAAGTATGTTACTAAATATGAGTAATATATTTAAACGTATTCTAAAGGTAATTCGTTAAAATAATTGTAAACTTCGATAAAAACGCAGTATATTTTCAAATTTTCTTAATTCGGAAAAACGGTAATGCAATATATCTACTTAGTTATTCTCTAACTATATAAACCTCTGTAAAAAACTTATATTAACGGCGTAATTTTTTAACATGCACATATCTCTAATAACCTTCCCTAAAAAGTAAACACTAATTGTAATATCTCCTCCACAGGTAGCCTCGCTGTTCGACGACTCGGACTCGGGCGACGACCTATTCGCCCCTAGCGCGAGCCCAAGCACGCGCTCGCTCCGCAGCAGCGAGCGTACGCCCTCGAAGACCCAACAACAACCGCCACAACAGCCACAAGCGTCGGTGTCAACGCAGTTGGAACCGCCGAAGAAGAAGACCCTCTTCGACGACGACGACGATTTGTTCGGTGGACCGAAGGAGGCGCCAGATGTCGACCTTTTCGGCGCTGCGCCCGTGAAAAGCCTGTCCAAGATCGCGGACGGACTGTTCGATGAGGTAGACAAGCCACCAGCCGATGATCTGTTTGGAGAGAAGCCGAAGGCCAAGAGCAGTGGGGGTGTGACGAGTTTGTTCGGGGGTAACGAGGAGAAGGACGATCTGTTTGGGGGGAGTAGTAGTAGCAGTACTAGTGCAAAGAAGGAGGATAGTTTGTTTGGGGAGGTGAAGAAGACCGAGGTGAAGGAGGAGGAAAAGGACGTGTTTAAAGAACCGGCGAAGGTGGAGAAGAAGACGACGACGACGGCGGCGTCGAAGGGGCTGTTTGATGATACCGAGGTCTCGAAGGAGCCTGATTTATTCGCCAAGGTGTCTAAACAGCCGGTCGCTGACAAGAACACTAGTAGTTATTCTGGAAGTGCTAAGAGCCTGTTTGAGGACGACTCGGACAGCGAGCTGTTCGGCTCATCGTCGAAGAGCATACTAGAGAGGAATATAGCGGAGAAGTCGTCGGATAATAGTTTGTTTAGTGACTTGAAGGAGCCGACGGATTTGTTCGGTGCAAAGCAGCCTACAGCAAAGGCGACAGAGCAGCCAAAGAAGGAAGTACCTTCTGGGTTGTTTGAGGAGAAGCCAAAGACGTCGGCGTCCAAACCGAAGAAGCTGACGACGAGCATCTTTGACGATAGCGACGACGACGATCTGTTTGGTGGGTCTAGTCTGGCGAAGAAGAGGACGTCGGGTAGTATCTTCGGAGAGAGTAAAAAAATGGAGGAGAATAAGAAGCTAGAGAGTGAGAAGGAGGAGAAGAAGGTGGAAGAAAAGGTGCAGAAGAAGGTGGAAGAAAAGGTGCAGAAGAAGGTGGAAGAAAAGATGCAGAAGAAGGTGGAAGAAAGGGTGGAGAAGAAGATGGAAGAGAAGAAGGTGGAGGAGAAGAAAGAGGAGAGGAAGGTAGATGAGAAGAAGATTGTGGATGAGAAGAAGCCGAAAGTCGCGACGAAGCCTGCTGAAAAAGTCAGCATCTTCGACGACGATGACGACGATGACGACCTCTTCGGCGATAAGAAGAAGAAGGAAGCTCCTTCCTCCTCGAGTGAAAAACCGAGTGAAGAGAAGAGTATTAAAGACGAGTCTGCCTTTAAGAAAGAAGAGAAACCAAAAAGTTCGGAAGTCTCGCCGAAACCCGAACTCTCTGCCAAGCCCGAGGTAGCTCCCAAGAAAGCCGCGTTGTTCGCAGAGATCAAACAAAAGCTCGAGAAGCACCGGACAGAACAAGAGCAAAAGACCAGCCCTACCAAATCCTCTGATTCAAGCGTAGTGGACGGCGCTATTATATCAAAAAAAGAACCGCCAAAGTCGCTGAAGATCCAAACACACCTACCGATGCCATCGACAGAGGAACCAGCGACACCGACGACGGGGGCGCCGAAGAAGCCTGCGGTGTCGGGTAAGATCAAGAATCTTATGGGCAAGATGGGAGATTTGAAGATACTGTCGCCGACGGATACCCCGCCAATGTGGCGCAAGAGCAGCGATGAGAAGAGTCCGACCGAGGATAAGAGCCCGATCGAGGACAAGAGCCCGATCGAGAATAAGAGCCCGATCGAGAATAAGAGCCCGATCGAGGATGTCGAGGGTATAGGGGACGCGGTGAATAGCGAACCGAGTACGCCGAGTCTGGGTAGCGGTGGATCATCGCCACATACGTCGGGTAAGATTTTTTTTTTAAATTCAATTTCTGTTGAATTTTTCATATTTTTATTTTCCTACCTTTGTGAAATATAAAATAGTGTAGAGATAATTGTTTTTAAATTTAATTTACGAGATTATTTGAAATTTATTGAATGATTTTAGAGGTGTTAGGCATACAATGGTAATAAAATTCTCTTTTATAGGTACGAATTCAAGAGCACGAGACTCTCCATCTTTGAGGTCCGACAATACGGAAGTGGCGATTAGTTTTGATGAACCAGTTCAAGTTGAGACCTTGGATTCAATTGCCTCAAAGGTCAGTATGTCGTATTTCTCCAATGCAATTCAATCTGTATTTCTAAAATCAAATCAACTTTATTCGATTTTGTGTACTTGATATTCGTATATTTATTCAAATCTTCGTTACTTCGATGGTAGTTATAAATATTTACAACTCAAATAACATATTAAACTTATTCTGAAATAATAACTGACTATTAACTACTTTATATTTAAAGAGTATATAATTTTAAATTCCTAGTATCATAAAACTGATTTTCTAGACTGACTTCCTAATATATTTCAGAGTCGAGCCCGAATCCCAGCGAAACGCCGACCACAAAGTCGCGAGGCCCGACAGTCAGCTCTGCGCTACAGCGGCATCGACTTCGACTACGTCGATGCCTCGGCCACTAGCCCCACACATGAGCTCCAGCCCAACGGCGACGCCAGTGACATTCACATCACGGTCGACCGTCTGCTGCCATCAAGGACAACGGATAGTTCTAGGCCAGACGGTGGCCACGCGGATGATAAGTCAGAGCTGAGCGCATCGAGAAATACCACGACAAATCTACTCTCGCCATCGACTGATGAAGAAGATCTGTTTGACGTACCGCCCGACCTGCCGGAGGATCCCGCGGCTAAGGAAGACTCGTTGTTTGGAAGGGCGCCCATTCTGTCGCCCATTGAGACTGTGGAAAAGCCTAAGAAGAGAGTGGAGTCGGTGAAGGAAAGCGTGGTGGAGAAGGTTAAGGAGAGACGAAAGGAGAAAGATGAGGAGAATAAGGAAGAGGAAGAGAAGAAAGAAGCGAAGGCGGGACCTGTGGATCCTTTGAGAGACGAGAGTCATGATCCTTTAAAAGATCCAAGTCAGTTGTTTGCCTTTGTTACGAAAACGCCTTCGCCAGAGAAGAACAAAGGTTTGTTTGCTGGATAATCATAAATGTACGTGTTAGTTTATGCAAATTCTTATTTAATTTTCTTTTGAGTGTAGGATTACTGCTGAGTGAAGATGACGACAGCCTCTTCTCGAGTTCCTCCAAAGCAGCTGAGAAGCCAGCCGAGAAGAAAACGAAACCAGCTCTGAACTTATTTATCGATGACGATGACCCTAGCGGTAGCGATCTCTTTTCTACTGGTAAAACGATAAAGAAGAAGCCGTTGAAGGACACGAAGATCGACTTCACCACTCCGGAGGATGACGACGACGATAGTCTCTTCGGCTCCACAACAAAGAAAACGAAGGAGAGCTCACCGGTGCCGACAAGCACAGCTTCTCCTCCCAGAGTTGAGGAGAAAACTGATTCTAAAAGCGTCAAAACTGCCGTGAACGATATTTTCAATGATTCGAGCGACAACGATGACTTGTTCGCGGGTAGTAAGAAGACGACGGCGATACCGAAGAAGAAGAAGACGACGTCGCTGTTCGATGACGACGGGGACAATGTTGATGACGACGACGATATATTCGCCAAGCCAAAGTCTGCCTCATCGTCGACGACGCTGAAAGAAAGCAAAACAGCGATGGACAATGGGAGGCCTGTGGTTAAAAAAGCGGTCACAAGGGACCTTAAAAAAACTGCCGAAAAAATCGTTGAAGATCCTCTCAGTATGTTGCAAGATGATTAATGTACAGAGCTTTTCGAAAGAGGATATGGGTGCTTTCTACAGAATTGCAGTTAAATTGTACTTCTTGTACCGTATAAACTTGTATAATAGAAAGATGCGGTTGCGTGCAAAAATACGTTTCATCGTAAAATATTTAGGCGAATTTTGAAATCCTTTAATGCGGTTTTCTTGTAAATAACTTTGTTATGACATTGTCGCTAGTCGTTATCACTACGTATGGAGTAAGCAGTTTGTATACATGATCAGCTGTTACTTGTTACTGATCAGCTGCATAATTATTGTGCTAACCATGTGTATTCATTATTCTAGCTGCTCTATAATAGAGATGAAGTTTAACATTGTTTTATTAGCTTTGAAAATTTTGTCTCTCGCGTTTTGTTAAACGGCCTATTTAGATTAGAAGATTAGACAATTTATCCAAATTGAAAAATATTTTATGTGCAATTGTAGAAATCCATTTTGTCATTTCAATTCGATATATTTGAATGGCAATTTTGTAGAAATCACCCTCACAAATTTAGTGAGAATTTCAATCATTTGGAAAAATGTGCAAATAATGTGTAAAATTTTTATTACGATTTTAATTTAGAATATTTTATTGGCGAAAATAATAAACTTTGATATAATATATATTAATAAAGTAGAGAAAGAGATGCAAATATTTTTCTTTAACGATAACGTGACACCCTAGATAGTATGTTACAAATTTTCTCGGTTTTTTGCAAAATTTTTTAAGTGAAGCGTACATATTGTTACTTTTTCTACGATATTATAAGATAGTATGTACTATATCTATTACAATGTGATTTATTTTGTGAAACATAATGCTTTTTGAAATAATGGAAATAGTTCTGCAAATAAGATTATATTGAATACCCGAATAAGTGACATTGGATAGATGCGATTATATGTATTTATTTTGCATCTCTTTTGTCTACTAGGAAGTGTTTAAATAATCATACAGCTTGCAAATCATGTAAGATTCATTTTAAAGACTAACGTAGAATTAAACAGCGCTGGGCGCTAAAAATTCAGTTTATTTCTTGTAAATCTTTCTATTATATAAATTAAATTAATTGTCATTGTTTGGCCCGAGAAATCATGATTATTTAAAATGAAAATAATTATTTAATGAGCGCAAAAATAAGCGTTTTTATAATACGTAATGTAAGGAGCGCGTCTGTTCGAAACGTTAGAAGTTGAATTACTGATAATGAAATAGTGTTAAATTGTACATAGCATATATCGGCAGTTCTAAATTTGCTTTTGCTTGCAAATATAGTACAAAATAATCAATTTCGATTGTAAATAGAATCACAATTTTGTTTTGAAGAATTAATTTCATGAAGTTTTTTTTTTCGTGTGATATACAAATTTTATTTTGATTTATAAAATGTGTATAACTTACACAAACTTAAAATTTTAATTTATGATATTTGCTAGCAAAAAGTAATATAATAATAGCTTAAATGAAAGTTGTTACTCGAATTGTCGATCTGTAATTATTGAATACTTGAATCGATAAGATCGCTAGCGTTGTGGTACGACCTTTTACAATGTATATAGAACAAATTTTTGTGGCAACATTTATTGTACAATGAAATAAATATAAATGAAGTCACGATGAATTTATAGTCAGCGTGAAGAATTCATGTATTTGAAAAACTTAGTCTGTAATGAAATAAATAGAGAATGTTATATATTATTTAGTACATATATTTATTTTCCTTATCAAATCATTTTTTGCTTATTTTTCAATATTAAAATAAAATTACTTATTATATACCTTAATATATACGTAGTTAACTACTTTCCATGTAGTTAAACAATTTTCATGATATTTTATTCATGTCATTTGGTTTTTATAGACAAAAAAAATTATTTGTTTATAATTTCCAGAATAATTTCCAGAAAAATCAATATTTTTAAATGAATCGGAGCATAAATTTTAGCTTTTATTGTCTACTTTGATAATCTTTTTGTTCGTTTTTGTATCATAAATACTTGCAATGTGACAGTCAATAGAAGGGACATGATTTTTAAAAAAATAGATGATGTTTGAAATTATATTGCCCATATCTCAAGAAAAAAGGCCTATGAAATGGAACTAGGCACACTGAGCTTCATTTCTAGATAACGGAATCGACTAATGCCCGCTGAAATCCGTTTTCCGGAAGTTGTGCACCTCTGCTTGTTAGTATATTTTAATGCAATGTTCAGGTAGTAATACCCCAAGATACAGAGTTTGTGGAAAAATAATTTTTATTTTACTTATATTAGATCTGATAATGAGGCATTATAGATGTTAAAGAAGTTAAATAACTGGAAAAAATTTTTAAACGCAAAATTATATAATTGAAAATGCAGATATTGTTAATAGACGAAATAGTTATAGAATCTTTCTAATTTTTTTTTTTATTTCAATTTTATTTTAATTTTCTAAAGCTTATTGTGTTGCTTGAATAATTAGCTAAAGATTCACTGTTGACAAATTTTGAAATAATCAGAGGTAAGGAGTAAAATTTATTGTTTTTTAAAAAAATGTGCTGTAACCCTTCAGTAATTAGATTTGACTCGTTATTAATTAATTATTTGGGAATTTTTCAATGGTGGACATCTAAATAATTCAGGAAACAAAATATTTTAAAATTCAAAATTAAATTAAAAATAAAGAAATTCGAAACCTTATATGACTATTTCTTTAATGAACAATATCTGCACTTGCAATTATACAATTTTGGATTTGAAATTTTTTCCAGTTCATTAACTCTTACTTCTTTACATCTATAATCCCTCACATTTTATGAGATCTTATATAAAAGTAAAATAAAAATTCTTTTCTACAAGGTATGTGTATCTTGGGATATAACTAAAATTTCGACGTGAACTTCAAAATCAACCCAATTTCATTATTTAATAAATAAACATTCAAACGTTTATTTGGAAAAACAATTCTGCCAGGCGCTCCGTGTATGTAAATACTAAGTTCATACATTTTTTTGTGTGATTCTATCAGCATTTCCATGAGATACGCCCGTTTCAAAACTAGCAAAATTGTAAAAATATAGATTCCTACTTATCGGCATTGCGGTTTTTATTTAATTAAATAAGTTCTAAGTAGGTTTTTGGAAAAACAGGTCTGACAGGCGCTCCATACATGTAATACTATACTCAATTTTTTGTTAGTAATTCTATTATTATTTGCTAAAGATATAGACATCATTGTAAGTTTATGTCGGTATTTCACATTACCTTTTTATTTTTTAAATTAGTTACTAGGCAAACCAAACTTTTTATTCACACAAGATGAATTTAATAATAATACAAATTTGAGATGTGACAAACATAATACGAACTAATTTTGTTATTATACCCCCAATGGAGTAATTGATGTTTGTTTTTGTAGCGATTATATTATTACCCTTCTAATTAAATTAAATTATAAATTAAATTATAATCATAGATATACATCACAATATCAACGAAAAAACCTTTAAAAAGGTGATAATAATATAAGTAAAGGAACAATAATTAAGAGCATATTAAACAATTAATATTATCCAAGTCAAAGAACTTTCATTATAAAGGCTATTACAGAAATCCACTTAGATAATCAGCAATACACGCATGTGTGGTGGTAAGATAGGCGAACAGGGGCAAGAGTATGAACATCGAACATGGGGAAGTGAGGAAATAGGGAAATGCGTTATAAATCATTATGAATTTACTTACAAGGAGATGATCAGGGGTGCGGGTCCTGGATTTGGCTAAAACTGTAGGAAGTACTTAGTTATGACAAATAATTTTTAGTTATGACAAATAAGCTATTTTATGTCTAAAATGAACAATTTTGACTAAAAATGGGATTTCTTTCTTTAGTAATAGCTTTTTGAATATT
>UXGD01003806.1:0-19128 GCA_900474315.1 Torymus auratus
CCTTTTGTCTATACTCGCTTTCGAAATCCATATCTTTATTTTGGTGATACGAAACTCCGAGACAGCACGGCGAGAAACTGCGGGTTGGCTGCTACGTTCGCTTTTCCGTCATCCGTTCGAACAGAAATAAACTTATTAGGGTTATCATAAGGGTCTTGTCCGTTTCTTTATATTGTAGAAAGATCAGAAGGACCTAAAAAAGTACCTCGGGTGGCTCCTGACAAGGCGCGTAATGGGGCGCATCTCTGGGTCCGCTGGCAGTTCCGGGCATATGTCGAAGTTTTCACTTTTTGATAATTTACTGCTTTAAATAATGTTCTGCCTTGTAAGCGTTGAAACTTGTCTGAAATAATTGAATAAACTTTTTTTTAAATATCACGGATGTGTTACTCTAGTAACAAAATTAGAAATTGAAGAAAATTATAGTAATTATAGTTAGCAAGTCGCTTATTAAAAAATGTCTGAAATCCAAATAGCCGGGGATGCAAGGTCCACACAAAAAAGAGAGTTCCGTAGACAAGCAACAGTAACCAAGTTGATTGCTCTAAAAATTCAAAAATAGTAAGTTTTTCAAATAATTGACTGGTTCACTGTCGCACATCTCCGAAGATCCCTTTTTTGCAAGGACCTCACGCACCCTCGGGTATTTGGGTTTCAGACATTTTTAAATGATTCATTGTTATAAATGTCCTTAAATTAAAGAAACTTTTAAGTTACAAATGATACTGAATTTTAAGAATAATTTAACTGAACGTAATTTAATTTTCAAATTCACCAGGTTTAATAAAAAAACAATAAAATTTCGGCACAAGTATAAATAAATATGGCAAATTTGGAATTTGATTTTTGCCGCTACATATGTGTTGGCCAGAGTCTTGTTCGTGCACCGCCGCTAGGTGCCGCACACTCTCCCTGTGGCTTCACGTACCTAAGTAAGCCGCACCGAGGGGATATAGGAGCGCCTGAGCGCGTCGTTGATCACCTCGCCAGCGTTTATCACTCGAGCATTTCGTTAGAGATGATAATCCTCCCCTTTTTTCATGATAGTTTTTCTCTTTCCCTCTATTTCTTCAACTAGATTATTATCGATTAGTATCGATAATTGGCTTGAATATTGAGGCAAGACAATACAATATCAAGATTAATCTTGTGACAGCATGATTAAGTCATACATCATGAATGTAGATTCGCTGTAATTGAAATCTAATAAAAAAATAAAAAATAATTCTTTCAGCCGTGGCAACGTTGCGTTCTACTGAGTATGAGCAAGTGGTATAAACGTTGTCTTAATTCATTGTTGATGCTGGTAAACAGATTGCCTCGAATTCTCCAGTTGACAGGTGCTTCATTTGTGACTATTTGATCCTAGCTAGCTCGAATTTCCTGGTCTAATATCACGTAAGGCCATACTGCAAGTTTGTGTTGCAGTCTTTGTTTTAAGACGTGAATTGATTATACTTAATTGTTGAGGCCAAACTGTCCTATACAACGATAATTGACTCTCGTACCGATTACCATAGTGTTCATATTAATATGTGAAAAGAACAGTTTTAATGTATATTTGTAATCAGTTTCTTCAGTATAGATTCTTAAAATGCCATGGCTAACATTTCATATCCAAAAACATTATCTATCTTCACACTATTACGAATACAGATTTTCAAAAATCTTGGATTCTCTGATCTTAGAATGTATAAAAAAACATCATTGTTTTTCTCTTAATCTTTCGTTTTTGAAGATTTTTTTCTTTATAAGTCTTTACATCCTCTCTTTCCATCGTGATATCAATATGCTGGAGTCACTGTTCAATAAATTCAGAATGTGGATCTAATATACTCCAAGATGATCATGCGGTAACCATGATTTATCGAACCCGGTCATAGGTTATAAAACATAGGTGGATTTCTCCGTTATTAAAAAGCGGAAGGCACAACACAGTGTAACGCAGCACAACACAGCGCATTCGTGGATACCCCCTAATAAATCCCAAAAATATTCTCACGTTTCTAATAATGCTTTGGCGCTAAATTGCTTTTATATAGTGTGTTTCACCGCCAGGGTCGCAGTTCTTGCCGTCAAACTTATAATATCGGAAATTAGTAATTGCAAATTTTGTTCACAATATCTACCTGCATAGGCCAATTGAAAATTCAAGCCATAAAAATCGAGATCAACCGAAAATAATTTTCCCGAACGAACAGTAAAAACCCCAAAAGTATTTCTCGTCAACGAAAAAGTCATTATCCAAACGACGCTCACAGCCTCTCGTCTCTCTTCCTCCCGTGCAAAACCTTACCGCTGCCTCTCCCGCGAGTAAAGAGAGAACCCGCCGCAGCGGGTGGATATCCCAATAAATCAACAAGTATATAAACGCGCGGCGGCATCTCTCTCTCTCTCCCTCTCTCCCTCTTCGCTACAGCAGCATTGGTCGGAGGGCTCGACTGTACACGCATGCATGCATACACGCTCGCGCGCGCGAGGATGTTTGGCGGCTTGAAAGGAAGCCGAAAGGGGCGCGTGAAGCCGAGTCCCGGGATTTATCTCGTCGGTCGATCGCACTCGCGAGCACGCGAGGTGGCGGCGAGTTTTCGGTCGGAATTCTCGCGAGCAGGCGAGAGAGCGTTTGACCGTATACGGAAGGTCCGCAGTGCGCAGTCTCGGGCGTATAATGCGCTTCCGCCTTGGCTCTTAATTAAGCACGAAAGGGAAGGGGGTGGGAGGTAGAGAGGCGCGATTGTTTTAGGCAGAGTGAGAGAGAGAGAGAGAGAGAGAGCAAGTGCGCACGCGTCTTCTTCGCGCGTGAAGTCGGCTGAGCGAGCTCACCTGTTGATTCACAGCGTCTTTGCTGCTTGTAGAGAAGGTGGAGGAGAGGAAGAGAGAAAGAAGGAGCTAAAGAAGGAGTTTTAACGTAAATAGAGGGCTGTTCGACAGCTCGTCGATGCTCTCGCGGAAGTTGGGACGGGAGCTGTTAATGTATTTGTTAGCTTATTTGTTTAATCCAGTGCAAATTTGCTTGGCGACTTTCGCGCCCGTCTTCATCTTCTTTGACTTGGTAAAGTATCTGCCGAGTTTAAGGAAAAGTTTTTATGTGCCTGGAAAAAGATTGTATTTCATCGATTAGCTTTCTGAATTGATACTTTTAGGAAGTACTCAATTAGGGTTACAGAATTAAATTTAAAATAAGAAAATAACGTTTATGAAATTCTGGAAAAGACTTTGTGTGCAATATATACAGATGGATATATACAAATCTTAACATTTATTTTCGACCAATCTTATATATCTTTTCTGTATCATCATTGCATAACTTTCTTTAGCTTTGTTTGCATTTTAAATCATCTATATAATTAATCATTCCTGTATTTCTCCTTATAGAAATCAGATAAACTCTTTAAAAAATCTCAATGTCGTAAGTTTTTCCTGTGACTCAATCCTCAAGAATCTGTCGTCATCATTCCAATTCCTTAGCGCACTAAGAAAACTCCTTAGCCACTATCGCGCTGACTCCGTGGCTCAGTCTAGGATGATACACGAGAAACCAAGAACCACGCGTGTAGCGTAGTATAAGAAAAAACACGTCTCACGCGTGCGCTTTAATTACCATTCAGGCCGGAGGGCCGAGGGAGGATCTCCGCTCATGCAAGTATAATACCCTCTTCCACCCCACTTTTTGTATTCTTCCCTCTCCCTCGCTCTTTCTTTTTCCAGACGCACTCATCTCTTTCCGGCGGCGTGCGCGAGCGCGCGCGTGTGTGTGAGTGACGAGCTGGAACTCCGGGGTGCTGCTGCAGCGCTTCCAACCATTCAAATCCCTTCGAGATGCGGTTACGCCTACATCTCGTGCCGAGCATCGCAGCGTGCGCGCACGCCGGTGAAAGAGAGAAAGAATGAAGGTGAGCGAGAGAGGGAGAGATGTTATCTCCGAGTTCAATTAAATATTCCACGCGTGGCTCACTCGGCCCGCGCGATTGTTAAGAGGGGGCGTCCTGTTCTTTGTATGTGTGCGCAGGAAATAAGGTGGAAAGGTGCTGGAAGTGTATTGTTGCTGTGATTTTTTATGAAATAATATAGTTACTACCTTGAGTATTCAGAGTGGGCCGTTCTTTTTTGTGAATTATAAATATTTACCGACGTTTGCAAATTAATTACTACATCAACTTTGATTGGTACTTTCCCTCTACTTATCAAGTCAAACAATCAGTATTTTTCATTTGATCTTCTTGCTTGTAATAGGGCTGCATGAGAGCAAGACAATACAATATTTCTGTAATTATTGTCTCGCTCTTGTAAATTCTAGAAAATTTCTCTCTTGTCTTGGTCTTGTCAGTCAATATGAAAAGTATTATTGTCTTGTCTTGAAATGCTTGATCATATTGGAGTTACGCAAACGTGCGACAGTAAGCAAGTCAATCATTAGAAAAGGGATCTAACCCAAATACCCGGGAAACAAGGTGCACGCAAAAATTCGTTTATATACACAAGTCTTAGACCTAAATAGTTGGGGCACGCGTGGCCGACACTAAAAAGGAAGTTACGTAGACGTGTGACAATAAGTGAATCGATTATTTACAAAATTCTTAGACCCAAGTAGCTGTATAAGATCTGAGATCCACGTAGATCGAGAAGACACGCTTAAGTGAAATAGTAAGCGAGTTTATTATTTAAAAAAGGCTCAAATCTAAATAGTCGGGGGACGCGAGGTCAATGTAGAAGAGGAAGTCAGGTTGGTCAGGTGCGACTGTACTCCAGTCGATTATTTAAAAGATTCTTGAGCCCAAGTAACCTACGGATGCGAGGTCCGCGCACAAAAGAGAGTTTCGTAGACAGTAAAAGAGTGGATTATTAAAAAATTCTGCGTGACTGCACATCTGCTTCTTTTTGCGTGGATCTCGCGTTCTACGGCTATTCGCGTTTAAGATTTGTTTAAATAACCAACTCCCTTACTATCGCATATCTACATAACTCCCTTAATTTTCATGGACCTTCCGTCACCTGGCTCTTTGTGTTCATGAATTTTTATTATAATCGCTGCGATAGTGGTATCTCTGCATCCATTCTCCTTCCACGTAGACCTCGCATCAGCCGACGATTTGGATTTAAGAATTTTTTAAATAATCTACTCGCTTACGGTTGCACGTCTACGTAACTCCCTTTTGCTTTTTTTTGTGTGGACCTCACGTCCAGGGTATTTGGGTTTCAGATCTTTTTAAATGATTCACTGTTAAAAATTTCCTTAAATTTAAGAATCTTTCAAGTTACAAATGTTACTAAATTTTAAATTAAAATTCAATGATAGTATGTTAAAATTCACTACAATAACAGAAAACAAATTAATGTACAAGTATATTGCAGATGTCTTATAATTTAAATATAATCTAACTGAAAGTTAGTTAAGTATGTAACTGAAATTTAATAATAATGTAACTAGAATAAATGAATAAGAATGTTCTTAGATTTAAGAATCTTTTCAGTTACAAATTTACTGAATTTTAAGAATAATGTAACTGAACGAAATTGAATATACAAATATACCAGGTTTAATACAAAAACAATAATATCTCGGCACAAGTATAAATAAATGACAAATTTGAAATTTTATTTTTCCCGCCATATATATGCCACCGGCCAGAGTCTACTTCGTGCGCCGTCACTGGGCGGCGGACCCTCTCTCTGTGGCCTCACGTACCTAAGTAAGCCGGCTTCAGGAGATATAGGAGGTGATTATAAGACTAATAAGTAATTGCATCCCTGTTATTATGATTATTTCGAAAAATTATTACGATTCAAATGGAAAATGTTAAGTTTTTTCAAGACGTCAAGATTCATGATATTCTTGACACCACAATCTTGATCTTGTATCTTGTAGTCTTGAGGCAAGACAATACAAGATCAAGATTAATTTTGATAACATTATGTTGAACTTACAAAATTAAAATGTAAAACTAAAATCTATGGATCGAACTCACCAGAATATATGTGATATTGATGTATGTGACACGCCTGCACTGATGCTACCGCGGCGAACTTAACAGGCTCCTACGCCCGCATCGTTAAAACAATGCCGCATTAAAAGCTTATTGGTTATTGGTAATTATCACCAAACGAACGAAGCCTATCGTTCGCTCCTATATCTATAATATTCGTATCTAACGGTCTAAGCCACCAATTTATGGTTAATGATCTCCGACGCGTCGTAGCCACTCGCTCTCTTGTTGCAGCGCTTGAAACTTCGGCATGTGTTATATGCGCGAATAGATAACCGCGCACAGACGTGGAGGTAAACCTGTTTCCCTCGCGCGAGTGCATGTCTGTCCGACTTGAATAATCGTGCGCACGCGTGAATCACTTTTTTTCGAGCAACGTGATAGATAGATCGATATTACCGAATTGCGAAATAAAATTAAATTACCCGCTGGCTCTTGTAAATCAAATCACCGATTCGTTTCTTTTCTGCGACTTTTTAGATTAGTTAGAGGTCGAAGAGAGAGAGAGCGTGGCTACTGTTTATTTTGATAAATGCAAATGAGTCTGCATTTCCAGCGTTAGTCAGGTCGTTATCGTTATTTACGGGGGGTTCTTGAGGTTGGCGAATGAAATGGTAATATAATTTATCAACGATTGAAATTTTAGTCGGCAAATCAGGATTGATATTTTTTTCAGCGATTCAGGATTTAAATTTTTTCGAGCAGTTTCTGATTTAATTACTGCTATTGTACAAGATCTATCAAAAATTTTAAATTGAAACTATGACAGACATGTCTATTGAACTGTTGACACAGAATGAATCCTGACAAGGAGCTCTGCAGAGTATCCGAAGTCCCGAACAGAAAATCAGAAACTTTGTCACTATAAACTGCCGTTTAGGTTGGGCCAGTAATATATGAGAGAAGTCATTAAATAAAATTATTCGAGTAAGGCAGCCTCATGATCGATAAGTCGAACGCTCTTCGAAAACCGAACAATGTCATCAGAGTCACTGGATTATTTTCAAAACCACAAAGAATCTTGTAAGTAATAACATGGGTTACTACATAAATATAAGAGAAACTGCACGGAAGGGAGGGGGCGAGAAATAGAGAAAATTATTCATTAGGCGAGGCTTAGTATTCAAGAAGTATTCAAGTTATAACTATAATAATCATCTATCATAATTCTTATTGCCGTAACACATATGTTATAAATCTCTCTATTAATAACTTATTTCTCAGAAATGAAAAAGGAATAATAATTTTCAGAAGAAATAATCATTGTACTTACACACATAATAACTGCAGGTGGGCAAGATTGTGTGCAAATATATATTGAGGATATAATATAATTCATGTCCATAACTCTAGAATAAATATTTGAACAGTGATCCAGCCTTGAAGAAGTAACTCGCACGGTTCGCCGACGTTAAAACATGGCGTTTGCTAATTAAAACGCCAGCACAAATGACACTATCTTCTCATTCATTGTCATTTACTCCAATTGCAACGACAGAAGGACATTCATTTTCGTATACAATTCCTACGCTAGGACCAACTAATGGCTCGGCATTTGAAAAGTATAATTGAACACCTGATAAAAATTGTGAATAATATGATTGTATAGTATTTTATTGAATCATGAAAACAAACAAAAATATTTTTCACATACCATACATAAATTGAAAGATGACGAAAAGTTTGAAGAAGATATCCATGATGATTATCGAAAGATTCTATTACTTTAAAAGGTCTAACTAAAGTATAACGGGAAAGGTCTATTTGTATTAAAAAAAATGTTGTGGAATATAATTAAAATATATTGTTTTTTTGTATACTGTTTGAAGATAATTGTTCGTGCATAAATGTTGATAAAGCAGTCATTTATAGGTACTTAAAATTTTCTAGCTTGAAAAAACAGAGTTACCAATATTCAATGAGTAAACTGTGAAACTTTGAAAGAAATTATTTTTCTGTTGTAGTTTTTCTGGAAAATTATTTTGTTTGCTATCACACAGCTTCTTTAAGAATTTCACAATTATTTTCAAGTTATACATTACATGCAAAGGGTGCGAGATACAATATTAATTATCTAACTCATATAGCTATATCCATTACTCGAAGAGTCTCTCTCTTCTCACGGCATGACACGACTTCAGGCTGATAACAATTTTGACTATTCAAGACTTTTAATAATTTTTTTTTTTTAATGAAAGGATAAATTTTGACTTTACTTTGGCAAAATGTTCAACATTACGAATTATTGCATGGTATTGGTTCATGCTGAACTTTGTTCGTTATAGAAAAGCGAGCAGAAATCTTCGCTCTCAAATAAAATTATCTGGAATCCCATTTGGAAAAAGCGTTACCAGAGAATCCAGTTAATAATGGCGTTATATCGGAAGATATTTAGGTTATTATATATTATAACTACATTAATTATCAAATTAATTGATGTGCTATGAATTTTTTACTACCATCCCTATAATCATCAATGGCTGGGTGAATCTAT
Organism: Torymus auratus; assembly: GCA_900474315.1. Lineage (NCBI taxonomy): Eukaryota > Metazoa > Arthropoda > Insecta > Hymenoptera > Torymidae > Torymus > Torymus auratus. The sequence continues at coordinate 8,479 of UXGD01003806.1, forward strand.
CCTCATTGCTGTGATTCTCCGAACACACCGCCTCATTCATTTTAAGAGCTACGGTAGCTCAATTTTCTAAAGTCTCGAAAAATTTTCTAAAGTTCTAAATTTACAAAAATACGAAAAGCAAAAAGTATTATGGGTTAGGACAATAAGGCTATCGCCAGTCAAATGTATAATTCTGCTGTGGCCAGAGCTTTTTGTATTATTACATGAATCGGTGTGTGTAACGTGTATAGGAAAATGATAACAAACATATAACTTAAATTTTGTATCCAAATTGATTTAAAAATCCGCTATTCCGCTATAAGTTATTTGTGCCTGACTGTTTATTTAACTATTTTTCTGTGTATGTGTAAATTGCATATGTGATAATAATCATTTGTCCAAAATTGTAACCTCGTTAAATTTGATATTATAGTCAGTATTATGCGTATGTTTTTATAACGCATAGCCTTTTTCTTTCGTACATTTTTTAAAATGATTATTGACCCTAACTTGCATTTGTTGAAGTTTATCTTACGTAAATTATCCCTATTAGTAGAAGTAAAGAAAGAAATAAATTAATAAAAATTATTGATCATTCAACATTGTAATTCTTACTTTAGCTCAACTGTAGTCGCTTATTTATTTATGTGGATCTATCCAAGCATATAATGCAGTTTTACGGCCTAGAACCGAAAACTACTATTTTATTGAACAAGTTTGACGTCATTTCTTGCTGAAAATTTTGATAAAGTGATCATTTGAAAATACTTAACATTTGCTAGCTTCGAAAACCCAATGCATCAGATCTTAAAAATGGTTGGAGTGCTGTAGTTTAAAGCTTTAGATGGCAGTATTTTAGTGCGAGATTCTCTGGAAAATCTTTTTATTTACTAGTATAAAGCTTGTTTTAAGACGAAGAAATAAATAAAATGCAGGTCCTTGCTAAGAACTTTCATAATAATACTTTTACGACCAAGAAAACTGGCCATAAAACAAGTACACTTGTAGCGTATTTTCTGCATAAATCGAGCATTAATCTACTTACTTCAGATCGAACGCTAACATCGATAGATCTTTTGTTTCTTTAGTGATGGTATTATTATTTATTTTCGAAAATCATTTTTTACAATCAAAAACTTAAATAAAAATTCAGAGTCCATTAAAAGAAATATATATTTTTATTTTCAAAATAAATTTTAAATTTTGTTTGATTGAATGGCTTTGGAGATACTGTCACTAAACAATTTCATATCATGATTAGGATAAAAATTGACAATTTAATTCGTTATAGCGGCTTGAACATTTTAACATCAATGTCATCATTATCACTCACAGTAGAAAATAATTTCGTATCTCAGAAGCCCACCGTGCCGCAGTGATAAAGAAGTGATCATCAGTTGTTGAGGTTTAATAATTAACCAACGTTACGGCACCGACTCTGCTGCTGACGACAAACTTATCAGTTGACACCCCGACAAAAAGTTGTGTAGCAGTGCTCTTGGACAATTGAATAAAACCCAACAGCTCTATCGCGAATTCCACAACTCTCTCCTCTCAACGTGTACTTAGATCCCACCCGCTATAAACATTGCTCTATTTATAACCGTCTATGCGGACGCTGAAGAAAGACGAGTGATTTCGTATCCCGATAGCCGGCGCACTCGCTTGAGCGTGCGCGAACAACTCTTGGTAATTACGTTCGTACATAGACCGAGGTAGAGAGAGAGACAGAGAAAAAGAATTCTGCCTCTTTAATCCGACAAAGTCCGTCCTATTAATTTGCTCTCTTTCTCGCTCCACTCTTTATCTTTGCTCTATCGTCGGCAGGCCGATTCTTTTCCTCCTCTTTCCGTCCGCCCTTCCTCAAACACCGCACGCGCTAGCTCTCTTTGTCTCTCTCTGCCTCTCAGGTTTTATCTTTGATTTGCCTGCTGCGCTTTTGCTGCCTCTCTCCCGCGCTCGCCGGCAGAAGTGAAGATCGCATCGATGCCTCAATTAGACGAGCGCGGGCTACGAAGGCCGGGAGTGATAATTTAAATAAATGGCACGTCTATGAGCCACGCCTATCCTCGGGGCATCCGCGGGCTGCAATAGTGATCTCTCTCAGCACCGCAGGCGATCGGACGGTATACAAGAAACTGCGCCGAGGTTTCTTTTGCACGCGCGCGCGTTGATAGCCAATCAGCGTCGTTATGCTTTATCGGGCTGGAAAATTTTACGGATGAACTTGTAGACGAGTTATGAAGCGTAAATCATCAAGCGCGCTTTGCGGCGTTTTATCGTTAGACCGCGGCCGCGTTTGAATTGCATGGGATACAGGCGCGGGTTGCGGTTGGGTGGTGCGGAAGGAGTTTCGAGGTGAAAGAGAGATGAGCCATGATGATGCGTAGTTTAAGGATCATGCGGAATGTTTATGCGACGATGAAGGGTTTTTTATCCTTTCTACTAGAAGTTTTATTTTGAAAATGTAGAATTATTATGTGTTACTTAATAGTGATATGAATTCTTAAGATTCTTAATCCGTTGGAGAACCATAACAAGATTATGTTTTCGCGTACATATAGTAGCAAACCAGCTTTTTTTAAAAAAAGAGGAAAGTAACTGGAAAACGATTTGTAACTGTAAACTCGATTTTGAAAGTATTTCCGAAATTTGAAAGTATTTGCATAAGAAAGATTCCGATAAAGGTAGTTGTCGAATTCGAAGTATTTCCCCTCGAGTCAAGTTTTCGAAAAATGGAGGGAATTCTGTTTGCGCCGGAATTCGAGTTTTGCACTAAACCCACAAAATTTATTTGAGTTTATCTAGATTCCGATTTATACAGTTTATTTTATGACTCTATTATAGTCGCTTATTCTAGTTTGTTATATTATAATGTATAATAAAAAAGGAAAAAAGATTAAATTACAGATATCTACGTTATTTATTTTTAATAACGATTTATGGCATCCTCTGCTTCGATCATAAAAAAACAGCCTGAACTAGTAATAAAAAACGGTAATAATTATAAATCTTAAAAACCGATAATAATAATCAATTAAATCAAATTGCATATAATCAATAACAAAGAAATAAGCGTGGGCAAAAACATTTTCTTAAAACTAATACTCCGCATTCAACAACTTCGTCTGCGTTCTCTTTCACGCTTCCAAAACCTGCAAACAACATATCACTATCTACTCCAAAACCTACACCCATACGTCCTATAGGAATCTCGACACGCGACTCCAGCATTTACACTCTTCTACGCCGAAACACAGACACATACACACACACTTACTCCCCTGGCAGCGAGCCAACAGGCTTCGAGGACCGTGTCCCCGGCGTCCTCTTCTTTTTCTCTTTCCTCCCGCGCACGCGCCTCTTTTCTTCACTTCCCCTCTTTCCTCGTCTCCCGCCCCTACTCGTCTATTCTTCGCCGATATCCAGAACCCAGCTCCAGAAATCTATATCGCCTCTCTCTCTCTCTCTCTCGTTTAGGGAAATCCAGAAATAGAAGCTTGCGCGCGTGCCGCCGCCGCTCGAATTGCTTTTTATCGACGTCGTAAGTACACACGGAACAACAGCGATATCGATTGCCGGCGAGCCAACGCGCCGGGTTCTGGAAGAATGCGCGGGCCGGCGCGACGACGACGAAGGCAGCGACTAGCTCCTTCGTTTTCTATTTACCGCTGCCAATTCCGGGTGGCGCATCGATTGGAGAGCGGGAGAGGGTGTAGACGATGTTTCTTTGAGGGAAGGGTAATTATGGAGGGAGTCGGATCTTTCGCGAGTTATTGGCGAAATTTATAGGCTTGTTGTTTGATTAAAAAGTGTATAGTTCATCTGAAATAGGATTGGGAGCTTTATTAAAAGATAACGGCTTTATGAGGATATTTCCGAACGGACGTATTTCATCAACTTCTATATTCATACTTTTTGGTTCATTAAATTTCGTCGTTAAATGTATCGATTCTCTTGATTTATTGAGCGAATTCATAAATGTACAGCAGAATTAAGTTTCTTCAATAAATCTAATATTTACGACTTTAATTCACGGTTCGGAACAGTAAAACGTAAAGTTCACATTGTTGAAATGTTAACGTTTCCTTTGTATGCTGTTACAATGTTATAGCAAAGAGTAAAATGTATTGCATAATAACAGGTAACGTTGTTGATTTTTGCATTCAAAAGTTAACACGTGTCAGAGCCATGCATATGCTAAATTTGCGTTATTTATTAAACGAGAATTCCTTCTTGAATAAGCTAATCTACGTCAATCAAGCATGCATACAGAAAACAAAACGCCAAACAACAAATAACATTCACAATCTACCGTAATTTGAGCAAAAAAAGAACTATACTTTGTTATAACAAGTAAATTGAAAGCATTGAACATTCGGCCGTTGTTCTAGACCCATATTTCACTTCCCAACGAGAACGAGAGAGATACGCCGGCGCTATCGCACAATGACTATACGGATGACGGCAGAATACCGGTGCTATTATCGATTGACTTACGAACCCGGGCGCAGTTCACGAGAGACAGAGCGAGCGGGCGAGAGAGACGACCTTGTTGTAAGCGTGGCTCCCTCTCGCGATTTGCTTTTTCTCTTGCTGCTCTCTCTCTCTCTCGCACGGCACGCGGCTGTTGAAAAAAAAGTCCGGCGAGAGAGGTTTTGCGAGGGAACGATAAAATGCGATCGTCGTGGAAAAACGATTTCTGCGTTGTTTCACGGCGATCTGAGGGGAGAGGGAAGAGAAAACAATGGCGCGTTGCCTGTGTGTGTGTCTGTGTGTACAGTAATTCGGTATTGAGCTTCGGTAGTTGTTTAGTCAGCGATAGTATGTTGGACGAGTAAAAGTTTTTTATCGGTGCGTTTTGCAGGACTATTTTAGCTAGTATTTTTTTTTTTTACATATAAAAAACATTTCTACGATGTTTCTATTAGCATGTAACAGTTTTTTTTAGATCCGACATAAAATAGAGAAAAATATTGTAAAAATAATATAAGGAAAGTCGGGATAATTTGACAGTGTTAAGCAAAAAAGGTATTTGTTACATTTTATCAGATGCCTCCTGAGGTGTAATAATCAGCTTGCTGCTTAAATAAACGCCAGTTATCTCTGCAGTTGCAGTAACTGCTTTTAGTTCGTTAGTTAGAAAATCGTTACCCTCACTAACAACTTGCTAGAGACAAATATTGGAGTTTACGAAAGTTTCAAATGGTTCCGCTATTTCAAGCTCTCTTTCTCTAGAGTTTAAGAATTGTTGGAAATAAGGAAACTGTGCCACACGAAACTTTTAACGGAAGCTATAATTTTCCGGATTTTCAAAATCTCGCTTAACTTCAACAATGCGACAATCCCTACTCTCCCATATTTCTTCGCAATAACCACTTCCCTTATCACACGCAATCCAATCGTGAACGCTTACAAATAAGTCGTCGCCTCCTTCGAACGAGCTCAACGCCTCCATCTTTCCCGCATAAAAGCCTCGTAAACCGTATACGCATTTGAGCCCCCTCAGCGCACGAAGGGGTTAATTCGCGCATTAATCCCGTTTATCCGAATTCCACGGGATCAGGGGGTAGAACGGACGCCCTCCGCTCGTAAAATCTTGTATAAGAGGAAAAGCGTTGAAACTCGCGCGAAACAAGGAGAGAAAGAGAGAGCATGTAGGGGAGAGGATGAGCGAACGCGCGCGAGAACTACTCGGCTAAAGTACTAGCACCGAGCGAGGTTCAGGAGACCGCGTTAACGAGATCTCCCTTTTAGGAAAATTCGAGTGCAAAGAAAAAGAAAGAGCACGCGCCGTGGTTGGGAAAAGAATTGGCCGAGCGAGTGTATAGTCTCCTCTCCTCTCTTTCCCGTGCGCTCTACCCTAATTTCGAGTCCCCAGGGCAGACAGAGAAAGAAGAGGAGGAGGGTGGGTGCGGGCAGCGGCGTCAGACGCGTAGAGCGAGTTGCCCGCCGGCGGCACGTCGCTCCGCTCTGTGCAGGAGAAAATCCGCGAGCGCCTGGCTTGCTTGCCTCCCGGGTTGTCTTGGTGGGAGGAAGGGAGGAGGTGGGGTGAGGAGAGGACGCGAGCTGTGCCGGCGGTGTGCGAAATTGTGGGAAAATCCTTTTCATAAAAAGTTTGTCTTGTTTGCAAGATTACTGTAAGCCCTTCAAAATTGCCACGTATGTGCGCGTTTTACAGAGGAAGCGCTTCGAATTTATTATACGATAATGCTTGGTTGAGATTTCTTTCTCGAAAGATGATGTTTTATAGATTGATATTCGTAATGAATGAAAGATTTTCTTTTGGGATCGTTTTTAATCCTGGATTGTGAGTTCTAGAACGTAATGTAGCGAAATTAATGTAATAACTATTGGCACGGAAGGTTTCTATTCACGTGACGATGATTAGAATCGGCATACTGCAGTGCCAATCGTATGTAGTTTGCCGGTCTAAATTAAAAAGACATTTAGGGTATAAGAACGGAAAAAAGCTTGGGATCTATATCGTTCTTCTGATTTAAAACACCTACATCGGCAAAATTTTCGAAAATGAGCTTTAAAGCGTATATACACACGTGGTACTAACATTTTATTTGAAGAATTATATCGCTTAACTTTATTTAAAAAGATACCGTCACTCTTTGTCTTGTACTTATACCAAATTTACAGAGTTACGCTTCCTAATATATTTGTTATAATCCTACCTTTGACTTCTTAGAATCTACACAGGTTCTTTAGAATCTGAATTTAAATGCTAATACATGAGTCTTCGAATATCAGTGGACCAATTCGTTCAGTACAATGGTTAAATGTTATTCTATATTATAGAGTAAATTATAGTTCACCAAAAACTTTATTATAGCGTATTTATATGCTACGTTTTTGCAACATCTAATTTTTAAATTTTCATAATTTATTTTGTTCTGTAACTGTTTGACATAATACCACAAGCGACTTAACTTACCTATCACTATCCAAACATACACAGTTTAAGCGATCATTACATTATAATAAATCAACCGCAAATTAAAACCAATCACTTCCTACAAAACCTCTCTGCCCCTCTATCTTCCCACTCAAAAGCAACACCCCAAAACAATCTTACGATTCACTTTATCGCCCCGAATACCGCGCGCGAGTGTTTATCCATACACGTGTCTACCCACACCTCGGCGCCCAAGATACCGTGAAAAGGATACCCTACAACCGTGGGGGAAAGACGTCTGGGTCTGCACGCACATCGCGCCCGCGCGTACGCGTTTGAAGAAACAAGAGGAAGGACGAGGAGAGCCGCGAAGGGTGGCAGAGGGAAAAAAAAGTAAAACGCCCGAGATATCTCGCTCCCTCTCTCTCTCTCTTTCTCTCTTCACGGGGGAAAAAGCCAAGGCAGAGAGGAATTCAAAGCGATCCTGGCCGAATCGAATTGAAGCGGGCGCGCGCACGGAATTGGCGGTGATTTAAATTGGCTGGCCTCTCGACCCGCCGTTTAACCCATTTACCACCTCGGCCCCTCGTTCTCTTCTGTATTTAAACGTTCTACTCTCTCTCTCCCTCTCTCTTTTTCTCTCCTCACTCTCTCTCTCTCTTTCTCTCCTCACTCTTTCTTCCTTTCTCTCTTCTCTTTGCTATATCCTGAGCGAGCGAGCCCCTTTTCCATCGGACACGCTGCGATATTCTGCTCTGCGGAGCTTTCGAACTTTCGGGCGCATAATAGGAGCAGGAGCCGTCGACGTGTGTTATCGACGTGACTTTGCTGGTAGCCAGTGCGAAAGGCCAACGCATGTGTGCGCGTGTAGATTTATATATATATATATTAGTTCTTTCGAGAGTGAGTGAGAGACATCGCGCGCGAGCAAGCGATTTTTCAGGGGCTCCTCTTGCATTTTCTTCATTTTCTTCCTCTCTCTTGTGCAACGACGGCGCGACGACGGTGCACGTCTTTTCGCTGTTGCTGGATTTATTGATGCGTTAAATTTGTGAAAGGGAGTTGAAGTGAGGGCTGTGCGGGGAATCGAGATGATTTATACAGATGTAATTGATGAATGCGCATAGTTTTCTGTCCTAGAAAAATTTCGTAATAATAAAAGTAACAGAAGAGAGTAAAACGTTTTACGTGCAATATATCGATGTGAAATTGCTGAAGGAACTAGTCCTGTTGTTCCACTAATACTTAAAGAAAATAATAATATAAGGAATATTTCATCTAGACTGGAAGACTGTGAAACATCAATTTTATTGGGTACATAATTGGCAAAAAAGAAGCGCTACGATTGAAAGACTATTCTAGCTATAACTCGACGTCTCCTATCGGTATAATCGTATCTCAATCACCAATTCGACATAATCGTAACTCAATTGTAGTTCATTATAATCTTAACTCAGCGGCCAATTCGCCATAATCGCAACTCAGCAGTCAATTCGGTATTTTTGAGATTTGATCATACCAAATTGTCGGCTGAGTTGAGATTATACGAAATTGGCCCCTGAGTTGCGATTATATCGAATTGGCAGCTGAGTTGTAATTATATCGAATTGGCTGCTGAGTTGCGATTATAGCAAATTGGCCGCTGAGTTGCGATTCTGGCAAATTGGCCGCTGAGTTAAGATTATGCCGAATTGGTCGCCGAGTTAAGAGTATACTGAACTGCGATTGAGTTACGATTATGCCGAATTGGTGTTTGAGATACGATTATACCGATACGGGGCGTCGAACGTCTTATCCATCAGAAATACTCCTGGATACTTGATTCCCTACGCGTACGGATCCCTGAATTCCCAATAACCATTCTTCCTAGTGACCTGATCTTATTATATCGCCTAGTCAAGATAATTGCCGAGGTTTTATCTCCTTCGATGCGCAGTGCCTTATCCTTGCACCATGCATCCGTCACTCTGAGGGCCTCTTAAACAAGGTCTCTGATAACTTCTTCAAAGGTACCTCTGGCCAGGATAGCTATGTCACCCGTATACGCTACCCCTTTGCTGCCCACCCTGTTGAGCACCCTCAACAGGCTGTCAATGACAAGGCTCCGCAACAGGGGGGACAGTACTCTGTCCTGAGGGTCCTCCAAGCCTGACCCCGGCCAAGTGTCATCGTCCATGTCCATCCAGGACGTAGTCAAATCTCTATCCTACAAAGTGCTCATGATCCAGTCAATGATACTCTTTCTTTGGAATACCATATTCTTCCGCGCCTTTCGGGATGGCCCACCTAGAGATATGGTTAAACGCGCCTTCGACATCCAGAAAGGCACCTAGGCAAACTCTCCTATGCTTGATCTGGTCCTCTATGAAACCCACGACCGATAGGAGAGCTGTTTTCATTTACCTGCCCTTCCGATAGGCATGCTGTTCCTCGTGAAGTGACCAGAGCTTCAGAGGCCTCTCTTTCAGAAATCCGCCCACCAGTTTTTCCAACTCCTTGAGTAAGAACGATGTGAGGCTGGTTGGCCTAACGTTTTTCACTTCCGCGTAGCGCTTCTTGTCGGTTTAGGGATGAATATAACCTTAGTGTTGAGCTACTGCTTGGATAAGTAACCCATTATTATACAGCCCCTGAGTCGCCCTATCAGCAGTCCAATAATAATCTCTAGACACTGTTGCAGCAGTGCTAGGGTGATGTTATTTGTGCTTGGTACGTTAAAAGGCTCGAAAGACAGGATTGCCACCCTTACTCTTTGCGCTGTCGTCACCTACCCTGCTGTGCTCCAATCCGCTCCCCCCCTACACGGTGAGGAGCTTGATTATCTTTACGCACCGGTCACAGTTCGCGAAATTTGGTTCGGAACAGCAAGTTTATGGTTTCGGCCGGGCTCTTAGTGAAGCTTCCGTTCTCCCTTCTGATAAACCCAAGTTCCCTACCCAGTGCATTTCATACGATTCTAAACAACCTCGCAGTATCGTTAATGGTGCTTGTTTCATAACAACATTCTGTCCAAGATTCACTGTAAGCTTCAGGAGGACAGTTTTCTTCGAACGCTATAGCGATCGCCGTCCGAACGAAGGCATCGGTATACTCCAGTTCATTCGGTATGCCAGAGGACCTGAATCCTTCCCAGTTTGTCTTGCTGGGATTTCTGAATTATTCCACGTGATATGAAGTACCTTCGTCCTGTTGGCCGTAAAGAAGGTTGGTTCTACTCTCTTATTCAAGACTACAAGGCTCCACACTCTAGAGAATTCTTCACCTCAAACTATCCAACTCCGCGTTCTGACGCCCTAGGAGCTTCCCCAGCTAGGTGGCTTTCTTCATTTTCAGGTGTCCCATCGATGCAGATAAAAACCGTTCCCCTATCTCTCAGGTTCGTATCTCTAAACCTTAGAACAAGCCCGTCCAGTGGGATGACCATGATCCTGTCTATGATCACCCCCTTGAGGAGATCAAACGCCATCATCTCCATCCTCACGCCCTATCCCTAAAGGTGACTAGAACCCTGGGTAGGTTGGCAAAAATTTCGGAGTACTACGCGCCTCCTTGCTCTGCAGGACTTGGCCCCTCCTTGGTCCGCTTGCTGGCTGGCTTCACCGCCTAATGCTCCTGAAGCTCCGTTAGAGACTCTCCTTAAGACCGAGGATCACATATCTACGTCAGCACGGATCGCGTAACACCTTTAGATCGGGGGTGTACCTATGTCGTTCATAACAACGATTTCGGGCTGCTGAGTTCCGAAATTCGTGACGGTGCTGCAC
>UXGD01003807.1:0-19123 GCA_900474315.1 Torymus auratus
GCACGTAACTTTGCACAGAATCGACCTATGTTTCCGATTCTCCTCTTAAATTAAAGCTCTTTTTTTACTATTTTACTACTTTAATCGCTTTTTGTTGACTGTTTCTTGGCCACTTCAATAGCCTGCTATTGGTTAATCATCATTGACTACTTTTCATCCATTTTTCCCATGTTAAATTTCCATAAGAAAAATGAATTTCATCTTTCTGAAAAACTCTATGCTGATTTCCTATGTTCAACACTGTTTTCGTAAATTATATCAGTTATAATTCACGAAGACATAATTATATAATTATATAGAATAAAAAAATCTAGTTGTCATCGGTGTGTTTCAACTTTTTTTTTTCTTCGTTTTTGCGGACAAGTTAGGAGCTATTTTTGTGAATTTTGACATTGTGTCGTTGATTATATTTTATTGTTCATCGACGCGTATTCCGCGAATACAGTGTAATGCGGGGTTATTGATAACAATAAAAGCATATCAAGGTGAACGATTTTTAAAGTATAAGCTTATAGCGCTTCGATTTCGATTCGTTCGGTTGAAAATTAAATTAAAGCAATAGTTAATCTATAGTTTCAAATCAATCTTAAGAATCTCGAAATGTATATATAAAGTTAAAAATAGCAAATCTAAATTCAGCACACTTACACATATTTTACCTGGTAAAAACGATCTTTCATCGACTCAAGACAGCTCGCCTCGAGTGGCCCATGAGGTGACATTATTATAGAGTCGACGAAACTGCCTTTTATGGTCAAGAATCTATATAACGATCTGCCCGTCACGTGGGCCGCGAAGAAAAGAAGCGTAACCTAACGGCTTATCGCGACGCGCCGTGCTCCGATAAAGGAAAAATCATGTTTGCTCAATGAAATTATACGATCAACTTACCTGATGAGACGTTCCACGCGTATATAATTGCCCGATGTAATCGCGTGACGTCACTAGTGCGATGCTCGCTCTTATGGCATTGACGATCACGGCACACAGACGACCGAATCCGAGAAAAATATGACGATTCCGGGTCAAGAACACAATTGTTTGTTCGGCTTTATAATCTTGTACATTATGTAAGGTAAAAGTCTGCAGTATAGACGTTTAAATAATGTGTCGACGACAAGCTATTCGCACCGCGTTATTATAATTAAGCGTTATAATTGATCGAAAGCGTTCTGCATATGACAGTACTTACACTTTAACAATAGAGATTTACACAAAAAGACACGCGATTCGTATCGTCGTCTGATATAGAAAAATCAGATACAAGAAAAACGCTGACCAAACACTCATAATTTAATTGAAATCCCCGGAGTATCGTTGATGTTAACATACGTATATATCCGCAACTAAGCCGACTATAATTAATTTTTTTTTCCCCGAACAAAAATCCATTAATCAGCAGAATTGCCGCGTTTCTCTCTCTTTCACGCTTACGTGTGTTTGTTTTCATTATCGTTTTCATTATTTCGATCGCGTTTATCCGGTTCTTCACCACGTATATATTTGACGCGACAGTTGCGACGCTTTCCTCCCTATCTGGGTTGGTAACCTATGATGTGAGAGGAGGAAAAAAGAGGCGCCAGCGAAAACCGGTGTGCAGAGCTACGGGGGTTTATCTGTTATAATATTGAGGTTAAATTATAGTGATAAAATTATTTTTTTCTTAAATTCTTGTGACAATTAGGATTGCTATGGATGAGTAAGTTTGTAAAATAGACGGAGAAAAAGTTCTGGCAAAAATTGCCGCATGTTTGATTGTAAAAGTGAGACCGACTCAAAAGAGTAAAAAATTGCAATACAAATTTATGGTAATTTTTACGATGCAGAAAAAATTACCATAAAGTAATCGCAATTTTTACCATAAATTATGACAATTTTTTTGGTGTTTCGAGTTGTCACATTTACAATCAGACATGGTAATTTTTACTATATTATTTGTCTCCGTGTAGTTACTATGTGGTATATTTTTCTATTCTAAATTATATAATTAGAGTGCGTGCAAATTTATTTTAGCAATCGATTTTATTAGATTCACTTGAATCAATATAATACTGAATTTACAGCTATTCCATATCAACGTTCACACTACACATTATAGGGTTTAATGTATGCGAATTTGCACTATTTAAGGTGACTTCAGCGGTCCACAGTAAACCTCAAGCTATGAAAAGTTTTGACAGTTATTTCTTTTACTACGAGTTACTATACAACTCGTGCTGCACACCTCACCCTCGCTTGAAATAGCTCATTTTTCTCCCCTTGTTGCACAATGTATACTATTATTGTAGTAAAATATTAACTGAATAAAAATTCAAAAACTATGATCAGCGCATGGTTGCCGTGTCTAAAAATGGTCACATTAGCCCCGCTTTATATTAAACAAAAACGCGAAAAATAGTTACAAAAAATATGGTGTGCACCAAGGGCTCAGTCAATTCGTACTATACACTCGGTCTTAAAAAGCCCATTTTATGCCCATGGCACGCAATATACTATTGTTAGCAAATTTTAAACGTCGCAAATGTAGATGTTGTCTATACTAAAACGAAATTCAATAAAAAATATTATTGTTTTTAGTTTTTCATCATAATCATTTTCATTGAAGATAAATTTGAATATTCTGTTTTTACCATTCGTTAGAATGTTAGTGCCGTGACATTAAAATTAAAAGTTTTCAGATTCCACAATAGGATAAAAAAAATTCAAAAACTTTCCTTTCCGTTACCCTCATTAAAACGTACAAAGCTGTAACACAATCAACGTACTGACGTAATCTAACATTCGCGCGTATTTCCACAATAATTATTAATACATCTCCCGTTCTGTACGCTCCTCTTCATCTCGCGCCGGCGACACACCGCGCGCCACGAAACCGTCAACAACCGATAAAACTCAAAAATTACATCGACCGCTGCCGCTAATTAATCACTCGTATTTAGCATAGCGTCAAAGATATATACATGCACACTCATGTTTTAGCTTGTACGCCACTATATCGCCTACCCAATCTACACGCCTCGATCGTCACGCCCGTCTAATCAAGCAACTCCTCAGCGGCCATATATCCCCTTATCGGCGTATATATACTTGTTGTTGACGAATTGCCCCGAAAAGTGCCGCGCGGATTCCGACGATACCGCGATAATCTACCAAAACTCTCATCCTCTGACCCAATAAATTCGCGCGCGAATAATATGCGGAATCTTACTAACACGCCTGGATGGCCATTATCGCTCGGTGGATTACGTTTTTCCCTTGCATCAGAATGCTGTATACAGTTATCGCCGCTTTTAGTTTAGCAGAGGAAAAATCCGATAAGTTTACCGAACGCCACCTGTTGCGAGCACTGCTGCTGCTTCTGCGATGGGGTGTATAATGCGGTCGCAAGGGAGAGTTATATGGGGTTGCTTTTTTTTCTTTTTTGACTGAGAGGAGGTAAAATATCACGGTGTGTAGTCGGTCGGATGATGAGGTGTAATTGAGCGGGATTGCGGTTGTATATGATTGCGAAATGTTTATATTTATTTTATTGTCGTGAAAATGAGTATAAAGAGTATTTCACGCTTGAAAAGGATTTACTGATACTCTCGCTATTATAATATTTAATTAGTGAAAAGTCGCTTACTGGCGCGAATAAGTGAACAAAATCTACCGAAATACTTTAGTGAGTATTCACTTATCGCAGAAGTGGAATGAAATTTTCACTGCGTGATAGGTAAATATTCATGAAAAAAAATTAGTCGATTTTTTTCACTTATTTGCGTCAGCGAGCGACTTGTCATCTATTCATTTCGAGGAAAAGTTACAATTAGTATCGTTATTAATAAATACATAGCCACAATAATTTTGTAGTAAAAATGATTATATTTGTGGTACCACTCATACTGCGTATCCAAAAGAGTTTCGGCTTGTTCAGTTTCAAACACAGAAATAGGCAAAAATAGGCAACAGAGAATCTACAGAAATCCAAAAAATCAAAATTAAAACCAAAGCTCACGAGAGATTACGTTCAAAAGCTTAGGTGACTACTAACGAATACATTTCAAATCGAATTGTCAGATTATGCCTAGTTCCATCATCGATCATTTTGCAATTAAACTATTGCTGTTCTTCTCTAAAAATGTTTCGACACGTATTTTTTCATTTTTCGATTGCACTAAAATTGCATCGGGATTGCATCGGGTTTGCACTGATTGTTGGAGCAATATTGCATCAATTTCCAAAATACATTAGTGAATTTCCCCTTAAGGGGAATGTCGCGAATATGTCAAAGAAACATTGTGCCCATTTCCTTCTTCAATTATAACACTTTTAAGATGATCGACCGGTGTCTTAAGGAAGAAACCGGTGTACCCATATTACAGAGAAGAGAACGGGCGACGGCATCAACGTAAAAGATAAAAGAATAAGTATCGAATCATTTTTAGAGAAGAATAGGATTACCTTAATTCCGAAATAATCGGTGATTTGAGCGCAGTCGGACAGGTTCTAACCTAGATTTGAAATGGATTCGCTCAGGTATAATACTTATATCTACTTGTAAAAAATTCGAAACTTTTAAAAGGTGGGAAAGTTACAAAATTACATACTATATACGCAAAGGCTGGTCTATACTTTCCGTTACATAACGCTGCGTGCTAAATTCTGCCACGTTTTTGTCACACCTTCTGTCGTAATGGATTGAATCGAACTTTTTTTTGTTCGTCTCACCCGCGGTCATTGTACTCTGGACGCTTATAATATGCCGTTTACAGATTTCACGGATGCGATTTTAAAGTGAAACTAATTGCGACGTTATTAACACGACAATATAGGTAATGATATTTTGATATTTTTATAAATTAAATGTTATAGATATAATTTTGTTACTTTCGTTATAGAGTGTGACAGATTTTTAAGTATCGGCTTTATTAAATGGTAATGGGGATAGTGTCTGTGGTCATCATCTGAAAAAAGAGTACAATAAACGTAGACTGTAAAAAAAAAATTGATAGTGATATGAGACGCGTTGAGTGCTCTCGAAACGCAAATTCGTAAACATTACGTGCTGCGCAATAATACATATTTCATGAAATACATATTTCACTGAACCATTTATGAAAGCAAATACGTAGAACCGGCTCACATTCTACGTACGATTTGAAAAAAAAAATCAAGAAACTTTCCTATCAATATAGAATAATTTCACACTTAACCGGTCGCTGACAAAGCTTTCCACGCTAACATCCTCATTCTTGCCCAGGCGCGTTCATAATAACCGTCTTAATATTCTTCTGTCCAAAAAATCCATTCACTTTCTCGCAACTAGATATAAACCTATCCCCCTCTCTCTCTATTTACCAATTATTCGCAAACTTGAACAATTTGATACATGCATCACTCATATATCGCGCACGCGCGCCCGACGGAAAATTCTCGGGCACACATCGCCGCCTCCAATATAAAATCGCATATAAATGATAAAATACCTCTCGCGATTATTATTATTATCCCTCTTCCTCTAAAACTGCGCAGCAGACACGCGATCAAAGTTTCACGGTCGCCTCTCCTCTCACCTCTGTTCCCGAGAATCCGAATTTTATCGCTTGCGAATATGTCACAAGATATATAATACAAGTCGCGTCTGCCTCCAGGCGATCCCCGCGTGCGCGTAATATGCGACGTGGGTGAATCACTACGCGTTTCAAAGTTCACGTACAAAGCCTGTGTGTGCCGCGTGCGGATCAGGCGATATGATAAAGTCGCCAAGAAGTGCGCTGCGATTTGCGGAAGGTGGGGAACGATAGATAATAGCGTATGGTTATATGCGTAGGAGACGCTTCGAATGGAGCGATACGTTTCATTTGTTTATTTATTTTATTGTCGGGTGCATGCGGGGTGGCATAGTCCTACCATTACCGACCGAGGAATTAACACAGATTCAAGCTTATCAAAAATAAAATATGTAGAATCACAAAAATCAAGAGAACACCCTTCTGCAGTTTTGAACGTACTATCACCCAGTAAAAATTTTAAGTCGAAATATCAAGTGGTTTTTGCAAAAACTTTGAACAAAACAAAATTCGATTTCGTTTTTTCTGAATTTACGTATTTTATTTTTAATAAGCTTTAAACTACGCCAATTACTCAGTCGGTAATGATACGACTATTCCACCCCTTAAGATTTTTAAATCTTTATAAATCTATTCTAAATAAATTGAAACATCTTCTAAAAGAAGTTCATTTTCTTCATAGTAGCAAAGTATTAGATACTCGAAATATCGGACAATGAAATTTTTTGCCATTTTTAGATTTAGCCGAATTTACCTATTTAATAATGAACTAAAAAAAATGATAATAACTGTATATCTACTAAGTTTCACTTTTAAAATAATCACTAAAACCATTCCGACGAATTTTAACTTAAATTAGAAACTCTCAATTGAAATTTCGTTCGTTATGAACGTTTGAAATTTCAAATACTTTCGCTTTTATCTATGTTCTTAAAATGTGAACGCTCTTTTGA
Organism: Torymus auratus; assembly: GCA_900474315.1. Taxonomy (NCBI): domain Eukaryota; kingdom Metazoa; phylum Arthropoda; class Insecta; order Hymenoptera; family Torymidae; genus Torymus; species Torymus auratus. Next base: position 6,506 of record UXGD01003807.1, read on the forward strand.
GGGGATCTCAGAACTGATTACAGATTCTTATATTGATTTCTTTTTATCATCTAAACTTATTTTTAAGTTTTATAAAATTATTGCATTTATCTACTGTTTAGAATGATTTGAACAAAAGTGAACAACTTCAAGAAATGAGGGTAACTACATGATTCCGTACAGGCTTCGATGTCCCGGCTATGATAAAGTTAGGATTCTTCATACATTTTTATTATGAAATGAAGCGTTATTACTAATAATTATTCACCAATCAATGATAGTAAATTGTTAAAATAATAATAAATAATTGATAAAATAATAATAAATAATTGTTAAAATAATTTCAAAATATAATTTGAACTACCCAATTTTTTTAATAAAATCTACGATAGTGATTATTTTTCCTATATTTGATATGTGCGAAATATTGTTTTTGCTATGAAAAAGATAAAAGTTATCGACGTTATTTTAATCATGCTTTCACTGCACTGCAACTCAATTGAATTTTTCAACTGTATAAGAAACTTATTCTGCGTAAATAAAAATCGTTACTTTCCAGCAACCATAAATGACCTAAGTGTCATTTGAAATCCAAGAAGAAGCCATGTAACTATTCTGCCCACTTACCTAGACTTCCTGGCCTCTCTCCTCCTCTCCCTATCCGCGCTGCCTCCTCTCTTGTGTCTATCCCTGGGCGGTTCATCCTGTTCGCCCATCCTTCCACCTGGTCCACCTGGTCCACCTGGTCCTCCTGGTACTCCTGGTCCTCCTGGACCACCTACCAGTCCTGGAGGTCCTCCAGGTCCACCTGGGCCGCCTAGTAGTCCTGGAGGTCCTCCCGGTCCGCCTGGACCGCCTAGTGCACTCATCAACGGTGGAGGTCCACTCATCAACGCTGGAGGTCCGCTAGGCCCACCAGGTCCTCCTGGACCACCGGGGCCGCTAGGTCCTCCAGGACCACCTGGTCCTCCTGGTCCACTAGGTCCTCCAGGACCTCCTTGATGTGGTGGTGGAGGTCCATTATCGTTCCTCCAAGGTCCGTCACCAGGCATGTTGCCAAGCAGCGGTGGTGGATGGCCACCGCCCATGCCGAATGGCGGCATGCCTGGACGGCCGGGTCCACCTGGACCGCCAGGGCCACCCGGACCACTAGGTCCTCCTGGACCACCTGGACCTCCTGGACCTCCAGGGCCACTGGGACCGCCCGGGCCGCGGTTATCATCGAAGCCCGGACCTCGGAAGAAGGGCGAGTCGGGCCCTATGTCGCGCAGGTCAAACAGTGGTCCGCCGCGACCACCAGGTCCACCTGGGCCGAATGGCGGTCTCATGCCTCGCGGGCCCATGCCGCGCGGGCCCATGCCTCGTGGGTGGAATCCCATTGGGCCTGCAAATAGGGGAAAAGGGATTTAGATTCGCGGGAAAATTACACTTAAGATAAACTCGATGATCTTGTATGTTTAATTTTCTTTCATATTTTTTTTTATGATTCGCGTTCTATGTTCAGTGGGTTCGATTAGTCATTATGCGTTAAAAATTGTTCATGGTAATAAATAGTACGTTATGTAATAAGGAAAGTAAGACCAACGGGCATCGGTGCCCTTGTAAATGGGCGAAATAATAAGTGCATTATTTAAACGATATTTGACTAACTAGGAGAGGGCAAGGAGGAGTCTGGATCATGGATTCGGCTGAAAATTTAGGATTGGGTTTTGGATGTAGAAATGTGAAGAAAGCTGCCATATTAGACCCTGGCACTCAAATAAACTGAAGTTCTCGTCATTTATATAGCTTTATTTTTAAAAAAGTCTTGATAAAAGCCTCTTCTTAAAACAGTAACCATTTAACTTTGGAGTTTTAAATATTTTAACAATAGAAAACCAAACTAGATAAAATGAGCTTTCATTTGTTTTTTTAAAAATAAAAAAATGTTGATTCCTTTCAAAGTCATGAAAGTTTAAATTCAAGTATGAAAAATGCACTATTTAATCCCTAAAATTCACTATTCGACTGGCTAAACATTTTGTTGCACTTTCAATGCTCAATTTTAATCTTTTATAAGTTTTGAAGAAATCATATCTTAATTTTTAAAAAAGCAAATAAACGCTCATTTTGTTTAGTTCTACCGTTTTAAGAAAAGGGTTTTTGAAGTCCATTTTCAAAATAAACCTATAAATGTCCAAAACTTCAGTTTTTTTTAGTGTTAAGGTCTAATATTGTATCTTTTTTCATACTTCTACATCCAACAACCAATCCCAAAGTTTCATTCTAATCCTTCATCCGGACACCCCGCCCTCTCCTACTAAGTTAATTTGCAATTTATCCTCATTTGCGGGAAAAAAGTGAAATTAGTCAAAAAACGGAAACAACTTTGGTTCCCTTTACAAGGACAAAAAAGACCATTTTTGTTGAGATGGGAATAAATTTGTTTTGCATGTTAAATTCTATAGGTTTCTCTATATTGTTAATGTACTTCTTATGTTAATTAAACATTAGTTTTTTTTCAACTTATATTTCCTTCTGTAGGTAGGTAAAGCAATGATATTACTATACTACCAACGATTTTACCAGTAAAAGAAATTGATTAATTTTGCAAACCGCCTCATAACTCTAAGGCACGAAAAAACAATTATTTTGGAAAAGTTAAAAACAATAATTCAAACGGTGAGTCATGAATGATGTCACCATATACATAAAAGACTTGGGAGCAGATAGTGTATAGGCTATTAATTTATAATAGCCTATACACAGTATAAATTTTTTTTTTCTTCATTCTAAATTATGTTTTAGCTTAAAAATTCATCGATTCTCCAAAACCTACGAACATATACATTAAAAAATTCTTTTACCGTTGAAATTAAAGAAAAAAAATGTTAAAAAATTTTGTTATCGTTGTTCTATTAGGTTTAACGTCTTCAATATCCTACAAATATTCCATTTGTTATAAACAACAATTCAAACGAAAATTTATTCAACTTTTGTCAATCATTATAAGCAATCAGACAAAATGAAAACTCCACTCACCGCGACCACGTGGTCCAGGTCCGAAGCCTTCAGGGCCGCCCATCATGGACGGTGGCATAGGTCCCCTCGGTCCTCTCGGTCCCATCATGGGTCCGGGATGTCCAAACTTATCCATGAAGAAATCTCGCCTTCTGTGATCGAAGTCCGGATGATCCCTCATTTCGAAATCATCAGGTATGGGTCCACCTCTGTGATCGAACGGCGGCCCGTCGTTGGGGTTATTCCTCTGTCTCATGTCAAAGTCAAACCTCGGCGGTCGGGATGGTCCATCAAAGTCGTCCATCCTTCGGGGCTCGTTTGGCCTGTCAAAGTCGCCGCTACCGCTACGCATGTCAAAGTCGTCGGATCTCGGTGGGCCGCCCATGCGTCCTTCAAAGTCGTCGAAACGACGCTCCATTAGGCTGCGCGGTGGCTCCGGGAAGTCGTCCAGGGGACGTGGTCCTCCCATCGGGCCTCGCGGACCGAATGGTGGCACCGGGCCGCGCTCAGTCAGACCTGCAAGCGCAGACGCCACTTCGACTACTGAGGGTGTTCGAATGGTGGTGTTCGAGAGAGATTGGTCTGGATGAGTCAGTGTCGTATAGGGTGTTAGGTGAGAGGGTGTATGGACGTGCGCACCTGTGGGTTTTGGTTCTAATAAAAAGCTTAATTTTTAGAGTTCAAGAAGGTGTGTGGTAGTGTACAAGAGTTACAGAGTTGTACATGTTATTGAGTTAAGGGATTAGGCGGGAGTTTGCTTGACCCAAGTGGTATTGATTCTATTCAAAGTAGCTTAAATGTTCAAATTTTCATCGAGCAAGTTGGTTCAAGTCTAACGCCTTCGAATTTTAGCAAAAAACTAGATTAACTTTTTTTGAGACTGCTTCGATTTAATAATAAAAACTTGGGATGATGTGAGTGCATAGGGTGTTTTGCGAAAATACACAAAACCCGAATATCTGTATTCAATTAAATGCATTTACTACTGAAATTGATCTTGAGACTATCTTTATCGAAATTCATTCATTGTCACAAAATCAGCACTAATTAAATTAAAATAAAAACTTAAGAGGTATAAGGTATCTTCAAAAAACCATTAAATTTAATAGCTTTATCTGTGACTCTTATGTTAATAATACACATCTATGTATTTATCCGAGTTACATGTAATACAGTCCATCTAGAGTAACCAAATATGAATATATTCACAGCAGAATCGATCTATTTTAGATTCATATCTATCAAATTCTGTTATAATGTACGGGATCATTTAATTTAACAACCATGTTCAAGCGAAAAGACGGTATAGCCGTACATTAGAAGAAGAGCAGGAAGAATAAATACTGGAATCTTTCGACTCACCACTAGGTCCTCCGCGTTGCGGGAAATCTCTGCCGCCCTCTCTGTTAGGTCCACCAAAGTCGCGCGGACCACCAAAATCTGGTCTGTCCGGAGCGCCAGGGAACTTGGCAGAAACAGGCAGATCCAGGAGCGAGGGTGGACCTTCCCTGCGAACAGGCGGCGGTTGCAGTAGACTCGGTGGTTGCTGTGGCTGCGGTTGCTGCTGTTGTTGCGGCTGCTGTGACTGCTGTTGCTGCTGAGGTGGCGGTGGAGGCGGTGGCTCAAGACCTCCTGGACCACGGCCTCTGCCGGGCGGTGGCTCATCGAAGCGATCGGAGCGTTCGCTACCACCACGTTCGTTCCTGCCGCCACGCACATCGCTGCCACGCATGTCGCGGTCACCCATACGGTCTCCCATGCGGTCGCCCATACGATCACCCATGCGATCGCCCATACGGTCACCCATGCGATCGCCCATTCGATCACCCATGCGATCTCCCATACGATCGCCCATACGGTCACCCATACGATCGCCCATGCGGTCACCCATGCGATCACCCATGCGGTCACCCATGCGATCACCCATTCGCTCGTTCAACAAGGGCAGAGTGCCGTCGGCAAGCTGGCGCAATCGGTCGGCTAAACTGGGCTTGGGGCCCATGTCCTTCTTCATCGAGTCGTTGTCTTGCGACATCATGTCTGGCGGCTGCCGCATCGGCGACGGCCTAAAAAGCAGCGAAGAGCAAGATTAGAGTTTATGGTATTTAATTGTATAGTTTAAGAAATCACTAGGTAGGCGTTAAAAGAAATGAACACGCTATGTGCTTCAATTCTGCTATAATCCACCAAGTGTTATAAATCTTTATGAAGTTAAAAAAAGACTCAGTAATACGTTACCTCATGTCTCTATTGTCACGATCGCGATCACTCCTCCTATCATCCCTATCTCTGTTATCTCTGCTGTTGCGCCTTCCTCCGTCCCTTCCACCACGATCTCTGCCGCGTCCTCTATCTCTACTTCTATCGTCTCTGTCACTTCTATCCCGATCGCCGGGACCGCCGGGACCGCCGAGACTACCAAGTCCGCCGAGACCGCCGAGACCGGGGCCACCTCTGTCTCTGTCTCTTCTGTCGCGGTCTCTGTCCCGCTCGCGGTAATCGCGGTCGTTGTCCATGCCACGATCATTGCCCATACCACGATCATTGCCCATGCCTCGATCATTGCCCATGCCACGATCATTGCCCATACCACGATCGTTGCCCATGCCACGATCATTGCCCATTCCACGATCATTGCCCATGCCACGATCGTTGCCCATGCCACGATCATTGCCCATGCCGCGATCGCTGCCCATGCCACGATCGTTGCCGCCCTTCATGGCGGCGAGCAGCTGATCGCTGAGGCTCGGGGGCGGCTTGTTGTTGTTGCCAATCATGTTCATGCTGGTGCTGTTGCCCTCTTTGCCCGGGGGCATCATGGCGTCCTCCATCTCCACGTCCATGTCGTCTGGGTGTTGTTGGTGCGGCAGCGGCGGTTGTTGCTGACGCTGCTGTTGCTGAGACGGTGGCTGTGGTGGCATTTGCTGCATCGGCATCGGTGGACCGCCCATACCGAACGGCTGGCGCATCATTGGCATGTTTGGCATATTTGGCATGTTTGGCATGTTTGGTATTCCTGACTCTGAGTTAGGCGGTGGAACGCCCATTGGTGGTACGTTATGCGGCATGCCTGAAATACGAAAGCAAATATTAACAATGAGATAAAAAGATAGATAATGGAAATTTTACTGCTTTTCCGGTAGTCTCGAATTTGCTTGACCACAATGACCCAAGGAATAAGGACGTGGCTCGAAAATTAATGTTTTTATTTAGCATGTTAGTTCAAGTCAAATGCTTTTAGATGCCCGCAGATGACTAGATTAACTTGTTTCTGTCAAACTCCGAACAACGAAAACTCAACTCACCAGTTGTGTTGGGCTTATCAGAGGGCGCAGCTGGCGTGGGCATGGGTATCTGAGTGAGTAGTGCACCGAAGGGTGAGTTCACTGACTGCTGCATCATCTGCTGCATCATGCTGGGCATCAGGCCTTGCATGTTAGGCGGTGGTACGCCAATAGGCACATTCGGCATCAGACCAGGCGGCATCTGTAGACCCATCGGTCCCAACATACCTGCTGCAAATAGGCAGAGAAAAGAAATAATTAATCGTACGGATTGTGCAAAGTTGTCGGTTGACTGAGAACCGAATACTTACGTGGCATGGTGAAGCCGGGAGGTAACATTGAGGAAAGTTGATTTGGTGGCGGTAGGAGAGGCTGCGTGGGCGGTCTGATAGGCGGTGGCTGACTTGTGTCCACCATAGGCGTGGGGGCGCTTGTCACAGGCGGCTGCGGCTGTGGCTGTTGCGGTTGCTGCTGCTGCTGTTGCTGCTGCTGCTGCTGGACGATGCCGTCCGTCACTGTAGGTATTGTCGAGCCCTGGTTGGACGTCGACTGTGTTGAGTCCGAATCCGAAGCGGCCTTTCTCCTGCCTGTTATAGAATGGTAATACATTAAAATACGAAATACTTCTTATAAGGGCAGTGACAATTTTAGTGGAGATGGATTAGATCTAACGATGGCTAAGATAATTAATGACTGATAAAGTATCTTGAATTTGCTTGAACACATTGAATCCAATTCCATTCATGCAACTCAAACACTCAAACTTTCATAGCAAGTTGGTTTAAGTCAATGCATGGATGTATTAGAAAAAGACTAGATTAATTTGAAAGAACGTTAATAAGTACGGAAGTTTTACCTTTCAATCTTGGAGGCATTGAATCCTCATCAATCATTCCTCCTTCTTCAAGCAGCTCAAGCTCGTGATCAGAGATATTATTCAGTTTATTCCAAGGAATGTAACTGACTCCAAGCTCTACTTCCCAGTAGTCTTTCCATTCTTTTCCTTTAACCCCTTTCCCTGGTGCCCATGCAAGCTAAAAATAGAATAATACGTCAATAAACGTTTAGCTTACAACTTTGAACTCGTAATAAGGTAATTTTCTAACCGTTATAGCCTTTCCTTGCATTTTATGATTTTTCAGTTTGGTCAATGCTCTGAACGCATCTTGACGTCTATTCATACAAATAAAGGCGCAGCCTCTAGGCGGGATCAGGTCTATACTGACAATGTCACCGAATTCCCCGAATGTATCGGATAATTCCTCCTGGTGAACTAATTTTGACAAGTGACCAACCCACAATGTTGTACTGCACACTGTAATCAAAATTATCGATATTAAACAATTGTAAATCAATCGAGGTACGACTCAAAACAAACCAAAATGCGGTTAACTCACCATTAAGTTTTTCTCTGACTAATGGAGGAAGACCTCGTTTACGGCGATCTCGTTCCTTCTCCCTTTCCTCTTCAATCACCCTGTCGCGATTCTCTTCTTCTCGTTTTCGGTCGACTCTCTCCCTTGAACGAGTTCTATGAAACAATTATACACACATTATAAGTAACATCGTCAAATTCTCAAAGTTGTTTAAGCAAGTCATCTATGGATGAAAAAAATCACCTGTGCCGCCTGGTTCTAGATCTGGACCTCGACCTCGTCCTGGATCTTGACTTCCTTTCGCGTTCTCGGTCCCTGCCACGTTCACGGTGTCGGGGTGACCTGGACCTGCTGTGTCTACGGAAACGATCGGGCGATCGGCTCTGTGAGCGAGCCGGTTCGCAGTTGACGATCTCGACGCTGTTCTCGCGTCGCGGTGGGTTTACCTCCTCGACAACGAGCGGACTCTGGTGGGGCACAACAATAGGCTGAGGTACGGGCGGTCTGATCAATGGCGGCGGCTGTGAAACGAAGGGCATCGCCGGCGGATGGTAGCCTGGCGGCGGCTGACTCATGTCTTGCTGCATAATCATCGCCGGTGTTAGCAGAAGCGGAGCGTACGGCACTGGTGGTGGTGGCGGCGGCGGTGGTGGTGCCTGCTTTATTATGTCAGCTGGCTTCAGCTCACATTCCGATGCGAACGGCAATGACTGTGGAGTGAAGATTTAAGATGTTAGATTGCGTCATTGAGTGATACATTTTTATTTTGTTATTCGAGTGTGTGAAGTAAAGCTTACAGGTACTGTCTGAGCTAAGTGCTTGTCAAATTCATCTTCTTGCTGTTTCATTTGCTGTAATTTGCGCATTTTTTCCTCCATCTCATTCTGAGTATTTGTGCTATTCTGTTGTTGCATTGTTTGTTGCAAAGCCTGCAGCTGCCTCAAAACCTGTGAAATAACAGATATCTTGATATGCGAATTCAAAATATTCCAAGATAATTAGCGTAATTCGCGTAATCACTCAGTGCTCAAACTTACATCTGGATTCGCAAGTAAAAGACTGAGACTCTCGAGATTATTAGTTGCAGCCGCGGCGAGGGCATTGTGCTGGTTTATCGCTGCTTGAGTCATTTTCGGCGAGGTTGCGACTTGCTCATCGTCGTCTTCTTCCTCACCGTAATCAAAGTCAAGCAGTTTTTTGTCGAATTTGACTGAGCTTTGGGTCGACTCGTTCGCCGCCTCCTGCTTCTTCAGCAGTAACTGCTGTAAATGCTGCAATTGATCAAGGAATGAAACGTCCATTCGATTCGTACCGACCTGCCCCTAGTAGACAAAAGGTTTATGTTGACAATGATTTTATCTGTTAAATTATGAATGATTTGACAGAGTACAACACAATTATTGACAGCTGGTGCTACATAGGAGCCAGGTCGTAAATTAAAGGAAAGAAGGTGATAATGCATCAAAAAAGCGATAGTACGTTATAGATTGTAATAGAAGAAGAGACTAATATTATAGTAGTGAATTGTTCTCAATTATACTGATACAGGTTATCAACAACTTAATTACATCTAAAAAATTATGTTAGTTTTAGTTAGTTTAGTGTTAATGTTAGATAAAGCTTTTAATTTCATTCCGTAAAGAATGTTGCAAATGATGATTAGTTGATTAAATTATGTATGATATAATATTAGAATACTAGCAATTTGTGCATAATAATTGTTTTCAAACTTCTAATTGCATAATAGTTTCATAAAAACTATGTTATACATTGGAAGCTTTTCAATCCTACAGTTAAAAATAAATTTTATTTCTTTTTTAACCATAATAATAATTTGTAATCTAAAATATTTATTATTTTATAAGTGTTTAACTTGTGCTAATAAAAGAAAACTGAAAGGCTTTAAAATAATGGATGCAATTATACAAAACGTTTTACTATCTTTAGTTAGTTTCTCTTACCAGTAGTTTGTTGGCATTGACCATATTTGCTGTTTCCATCTTTGTTTGAGCCAGCCATGCTGGGTCTATTGTTTTTGCTGCTGCAATGAGTTTATGGTCCTTTGGCATGTTTTTGGCAGTAGATGGCGAGGTTTTTGATGCAGCACTTATATTATTCACATTGTTACCTATAGAAACATTTAAAACTCCTAAAATACAATATTAAAATATTCGTAATATCACGAATATGATCTTTTTAAACACGTTTTATAAAAAACCTCTAGTTCTATTTTTTTCGTCGCTAATTTTGTCTTGCCATCACTTACAGTTCCAAAGTTACATGGAACATAATACAATTGCTACTATCTATCTAATTATTTTTATTCAAAGTTTTTGTAAGTGATGATAGAACAAAGTAGCTTTTTTGAGACAATGTATAATTTCAAGATTTACCATTTGACTGTTCCTTATGTATAGGATGATTAGGATCAACTAGATCAAACAGTGGCTGAATAACCTCAGGCGGGAAGACTGCATTCTTCTGCCAGAGATTCAGCACCCTGATAACTTTGCTCTTATCCTCAGGTGGACATCTGAGCAAGTTTAAGAAGGTGGTTTGCATGTTCTTTGCAAACCTTGGTGCGAACACGTCCTTTTCGGTGCCAAACTGATGCCTTGACTGCCTTACTATAGAGTCTATGACATATAACCCTGGAACTTTGTACTCTGCCTTGCACTGTAAGTAGAAAGAAATATTAGTATTCATACAAGTTTTACATATGAAAATGGCTATAGAACAACAATTCTAATTAATTCAAGTCATGATCAATATTTGATATTTTGATTTCTTTAATTTTGATTGGAAAAGCATCTATTATGTAACAAATGATGTGTTTCCTATAATGATAAAGCAACCAAGTCCCGCAATACAATAGTTTGCACTATTAAATTTATAATATACTTTTATACAAACAAAATATTTCAACATACAAATTATAACTTAGTTTAACTGTCTCATTAAAGTTAAATTATTCACTTTTACAAATATAAAATCATTCATCATCTGCTCTTAAAGAAAATAAGGCAGAGCCTATCAACAGTTTAAAAAACCTCTCAACTCAGTGATCACAAATTGAACTTGATGCTCCAAACCACAAGACCTATCAATCTAAGTACTTTCGCCCATGACAGTACTAACTTTTTGGATGAATTTCTCGACACTCTGCACAACGTGCTTGTAGAACTTGATGGCCTTGATGGCGCCTCGAGTCAGCGAGTTCATCTTGGCCTTTGATATTGGTGGCTTCACATCGTAGAGGCTTGAGAGCTGCAAGATAAAGCAAAAATGAGTCCTCGGTATCAGTTACATTCACAGTCTTCCCCCCCCCCACCAAACACACTGTGCTCCGATCCTTCCCAACTCTCACTATGCAACAATTCTTCATCCTTACAACACTGGTACCATGAAACATTTCACACTATGAGAGTTGTTCAATCAAAGAGTAAACTCACCTCGGCGTTGAAGGCTTTGACGGCGTCCATGGCTGCGGCTGGCGCAGTCGCCGGGGGCGACGTCTCTGGTCTCACGACTCCTGCTTGCAGCCTTAGCGGCGCGGGCCTGCATCGGGGGCGCTCTTATCCCCTCGCTTCCGCGCGCTCTCTCTCGCACTGTATTCTTCTCTCTCTCTCTGTCTCTCTTGCTTCCTTCTAACACCTCGGCGACGACGAACACGAGGTGATGAGCGCTGGCGCAAGCGCGCGTACGCGACGTCGACGCTTGGCTTCACGCGCACATACACACACACTACTCCGTTCTCGCTGTACAGTTTAGCAGGCGAACGTAATCGGCTAGTCCTCAGGACGACGCTGCACAGGAGATAGGGGAGGAGGACGGCGACGACGACGGCATCTCTCGCGTCTGGCTCTGCGTGGCGTGTTTTCTTCTCTCTCTTGCTCACTCTCTCGCACGCGCGTGCGTGTGGTGCGCGCTCTTCGCAGCAGCGACGAGAGCAGGCAGGGGCAGCGATGGGAGCGCGACCGACTCGAGAGAGGAGAGGTGCCAAGATGGCGCCGGCGTGTGGTGCGCGTGCGCACGCTCTCGCCAGCAGCAGAGAGAACTTATAATATATATACAACATACGAAGCAGCTATAACTATAACTATATAGGTATGGCCGTACAGCTAGCTGGCGCCACTAGAATACAAGAAGAAGAAGAAGAACTATATAGGTATAATACGTTATATGTCACATATAATATGTGAGTCAGTATGACCACCTCCACCCCAGCCGAAAAATAATCAAAAATTAAAAAAACAAATCAGTAGTATATTACGCACCTAGGGAGGAAAAAACCTGGACAGTTCATATCTCGTATGTAAATTGTCAAATGCGAGATGTGGACTGGCCAATTTTACTCCCGTGGAGCGTACTTATACATATTTTTCCTCACACCGAGGCCGAAAATGACACATTTCCGTTTTTTCACCGGACGGGAAGGCGGTACTTTCGGCTCGGTGTGAGGAAAATAACGTTTTTTAGATTTTTATTTGCTCATTCTAATAATGTTTGTCCCGTAATTAGCTCATTTTTAATTTAATTATTAAAAAAATTATTAAAAAAATGATTTTTTGTTTAGGTTTTTCTTTTATAATTAAGCAACAATCTAATGATAATTTGCTCAGTTGATAATGCAATTATCTCAGTATAAATAAACATAAAATAGTAATTGTTTAATAAATTAAAAAAGAAAACTAGTTTTAAGTATCTCAATTACAGTGCGCATGCGTAGTAGAATTGGCGCACTATTTAAAAGTTGAAAAAAAATAACTTTAAAATTCATGAAATTTCCGAAAATATCAATGAATTGAAGTAATTTTAAACCCGAACGACTATTATTTAAAGTTATTTCCGTATGCCGTGCTAAAAACGTAGATTGAAAAGAATTGGAATCGATTAAAATTGAATCGATTTTGAGACTAATTCTTGATACCAATTTTCAGAATTCAATTCGATTGCTTTCGATTAAAATTTACAGAAAT
>UXGD01003808.1:0-19118 GCA_900474315.1 Torymus auratus
CTCCCGTAATCATTGTTTATACATATGTTTATACCTAAAAAAACGGCTTTCATATTTTCGCACGGTACAAATCGTAATATTTATTACACGCTACAACAACCATAGGCGATGAGTTTGTGAAATCATGTTTGTGGTCTCCGAACGCAACTGCAACCAAAACTTCCGAGAAGACTTCATTAACTGTTATACATATATATATATATTACACACGCACGCACGTATAAGTAAATTCACCCACGCACACCGGCCCACCAGAAAGTAACTTCGGACTTTCGCCCACATACGCACATAAACTCAGCTTTTATTAAACAAAAAAGAAAAAAAGGCTGAACTCGATGAAATGAAAAAGAATAATAGATTATTGGCGCTCTCAATTCCCCTCACGTCTACATCTACGGCGATATATCAGACCTCCCGTCCGCAGTAATGAAATTATCACTACCCCACTACCACCCTCTTATTTCTATTCCCGTAAATACAAGCTACTCAGCATTCCGTAAATTCCTTCCATATATATCAATAAACCGCCTTCTGACACATTCTCCATTGTTATCACCACCTCCGTCGACGGGACAGAAGACGAAAAGCAACAACCGTGATAAACTGCAAGCCACTATATGCCGCTCGAAGAAGAGCATAATACACAATCAGGCGCACACTAAGATACTCGCTAATCCGCATGGTATATGTAACGGTATAAATACGCTGTCTACTGTCTGCCTTGTTTATACGGTCACGTGCGGCGGCTACCGCCGTAAGTATACGTGATTCGCAGAGTAAATACCTCTATATTCGCTCCTCTCAGCTTTGCTTCGGTTCTCTTTCTATGGTACCTCGGCGCAACTAGACAACGGCGCGGGGGCGATTATTGTCGGCCTGTTTGATGCGCGAGAAAGTCAGGGGTATATACTGACCGACAAGCAGAGGAAGATCGAGTCGGTCAAGCTGAGGGAGAGGCTGAGGTTAAGAGTAATTGGTTAGAGGGTAAGGGAGTATGTACGTCGACGTGTCATTTTTGTGGATGGTCTTGAAGGAACCTCGATGTATAGGCTTGTATAACTGAGTTATAGAAGCGAACAGTACTTATGGTAGCAGCACCACAAGAATAAAGAAAAAGGAGCCGAACCGTTTGCTATCTGGCTGGCCTTGCTCGGGAGGAGATAATGAAGGGGTTAACCGCGCGAGAAAGAGGAGGAGAAGGAGGATCGACGAAGACTGAGTGAGCACTCGGACCGCATTCCAGCGTAGGCGGACGTTTCTCTTGTTCCGCTTTTGTTTGCGATTAAAGGTGTTATTGTTGCTGCTAAATACGTGAAATGTTGCGTTATTGATGCGGGAGACATTTTGGGGGCTGTTCACTAGTTTCGTATAAGAGGGAAAGCGAGAACGGGAATAGGCAATTAGGAGAAGAGTCTGTTTTGTGAAAATTGTTTGGTTGTTTCTTCATTCTTCGTAGGTGCAGCATACAGCTAAGAGCGACCGATTTTATATTTAGTTATTCTTTTGTTTTGTTTGGTTATACTTTTCTTACGTTTTGCTTGCGCACCGGTATAGAAGCATCGTAAAATAACGACGACACAGTAAAGTTTTTATTTTCTATTTTTAAAATAGAGAAACAAAAAATTGATTGTTCAAAATTTCTTTGTGTAGATTTTCTTACTCTTATATTATAAGAAAGAAATGTTAAAAGCCGGGAGTACAAAGGAACACACTTTCTCGTAGAATTTACTTGTAGTTGTAAAGGAATCTTTCAAGATATCCTGGCGCAAAGCTCTCGTTTTCACTGCTCCGCGGAGGATCGTAAAGTTCAAGTTATTTCCGACTCTGGAAATTCGATAAAATCTTTCGTGCGCTCAAAATAAACCAGGGTAATGGACTAAGTAAATTGCCCGGAGTAATTACTGGCGAAGGAATTTCATATAGAGTTTTGCTTGGAAGCAGAACTTAAGAAACTTGCAGTACTTTAAAATTTGTCCTTAAAAATGAATAAAAAGGTGTTTGGTGCTGATAAAATAAATACCTAGACTGAAATTTGGTAATCGATGTAGCTTACTGATTGAATAATCGCATGTAAGATATCGGGTCTATTGATAATCCTGGTGTGGAATTAAAAGCATTAATTCCATACCTCGCAAATTGATTCATTCGAAATCAATGTATTGCAGCAATAAGCTAATTAAACTTATTTTTTTAATCGTTCAATATAATGATAATCTTTTTAATAGAATCTTTTTTTTTATTAATTTCATTATATCTTGCAGATAAATTCGTCACTACAGAGTTAAAGACAACATTTTATTTTTCTCACGTATACCTAAGTACTAACACTCGCTCCAGCTTATCTTTCAGCACTGAAACGCGAAAGGTTACCACTGCCTAACCTTTTTCTCACCACGCTAACCATTAAACCTATACCCACCATAAAAATTCCACCAACAATTTTCCCCCCAGATTTTAATTTTCCCATACACGTCTCTATCTCACCGCCCAATCTTCTCTCACAAAACAACCCCTTTCTTAGTGAACCCCACCAATTACCACCAGCAACATTACCCGACCATAAATCTACCTCCACCAATCGCCTATAGCCAACCTCGCAGTAAAACGCGGAAGCTGTACGCTGCATACATTCACTCACACACAACAACAAAGCGCCTAGCTTATCCGACGGGGATCTCAGCTATGCGCGAGCATCGATTAAACGGACGTTTCACGGGCAGTTGCGGACGTGTAGGTATATATATATACATAAGTGCAGTGCAGTAAATAAAGAGCGGAGTTGGGTTCCGAGAAAGCGGATGATGATGATGATGCGCGCGGTGAATTTGCGGAGATCGCGTGGGGTGAGATAACGGCTACGGAGCGAGGTTTGCAGATGAGAGGCTGCGAAAGGGGGATGGTGGATTAAAAATTTGAAGCGTGAGTGGAGGGAGACATGACTGTGTAATTTTAACTTTTTTTTCATTGGGGTAGGGGATGATTTTTAGGTTGATTTTATTGTGAGAATAATTAAAATTCGGATATACTTTTGTTATAGAGTTCGAGATTATTATGTTTAACGTTCAAACATCTCTGTGTAGTTTAAATATAAATAAACAACGAAATTAAAAGGAGTTTAATAGTTATATGCTTTAAATATTTTCGAAAAATTCTAATAGAGCATCGATTTATCCAACATGTGCGTTTTACGGTTCATGATCGTTACGTATAAACATGATTTACATTGAAACGAGGCGTGAAGAAAGGCGAATATATTAAAATATAATAATCATTGAGGCTCGCATGTGATTTACATAAACGGTGCACTGATCATATAAAAGTGAAATTATAGCTGGTCTACTGATGGCATCAATTTCCACCGTAAATTGTAGCGTTATACTCCAGGAAATGATCTTTGGGTCTTTACAAACGTATTATAAAAACGTTTAAAGAACCTTATACGTGGAATGTCGTCCTATTCCATCAACCCTTATAGGATATTGAACATGAATGTATCACATTTACCACGATAATAATACGCAACTTTTAATTTTTCTATAGTTCGATATGAAAATTGAACTACTCCAAGTAGATATTACATTGCATATAAGTATAGGCAAAGTATACGCGCCACTTTCAGCAATCGTCGCCTCAAACTTAACCTGACCTCACTAAAAAAAGCTTTAAATTTAATCAAATTACATCTAAACTCACGATGAAATCGAATTAACGCAAATAAGTATACAGAGTGGCTATAATTAAGTAAAGCCATCACAACTAAGTTTGTGTGTGTGTGCGTGAGAAAAGCTCTGCGGCCTAATGTAGCCGCCGCCACTTAACTGAAAGAAAATTAAAGCTCATTGTGTAATATATAGGTATATAACGGAACTGCAAGCGCCTGTATATCTTGTTACTGTATCCCTCTTACCTATACTCTCGTGCCTTCCAGTGGCAGCGTGCGGTTTTGAGTGTTAGGCAAGATAGTGGCCTAATGCGTTTTCGATGCGATTATCGATGGTTTATATTAGGTGTTTGGGTTTTAGTTGGTCAGGTGTGTGGTTTCCAAATGTAACTTAAGCTTTTCGGTCAGAGAAGGAAAATTTTTGAGAATGAGTACTTTTAAATAATAAAAACCTATTTTTCATATATTAATATTTGTTTTTATTTTTTATATGCATAATAAAAAATTTAATATTATATCTTATGAAATTATTCAATTTGAAGGAATATTGGTTTTACGTAAAAATGAGTGTATTAATAAATTTTGTTTAAAAAAATAAATAAATATACATTTTAAAATGTTACCTCTATTGTGTAGGTCTAAAAATAATAAATAACCACTTCGAATATCGCTGCGAATTTGCAAAGAAAATTTGTTCAGTGATAAGCGATATTTGAAAACAAAAACATGAATATCTTACGGAACTGGTTATTAACGTGCTTCGTCACGAAAAACATAATGCATGCGGATAAAAATAGATGTCTTTCGCTTTTAATTCTGAAAGTTTTCATACCAACTTTAGAGCGGTTTTAGAAACAGCACTGACTAATAGCTTAAATATTTTGAGTTGTTTTTAAAATAAAATAATCATGTTGTTAAAATAAAAAAAAAAATTGATATTTTGGAAAAAGTATATTATAAGTACTTGGTATGTTACAAAGTTAGTATATTCATATACAAATTTTCTTTACTATACTAAGCAAAACCATCGCAAATCCTGCAAACAAATACAAAAAATCCAGCTTCTACAAAAAACCTAACTCAACTCATCTGACACTATACACACGCCACTTACACGCAAAAAACCGCGAACCCCGTACAATAAATTCTCAATCCCGCGCTCCCGATCCAAATACATCACCTGCAGCTCTGCTTTATTTACGCAACTCGCGAGTTATGAAAAATATTATAAACTCTTTGCGCAATAATCGACGGCGTCGGCGCATCCAAACATGTAATAAATTGCACTACATTTCGCACCCGCGGCCACCGACAGCGGCGCGCTCATCGCGAAAAGCTGCGAGCTAAGGATTTCCGTTTGGAAATATTAGCACACGCGAGAAACAGAGAGTGAGTGTAACGCGCTTTTACCGCGTGCCGCGCGTTGCGTAAGAGTGGAAAATAATGCCCGGCTTCCTTACTTAATTGTGCGAGCGCGCGAGCATATACGTGAGAGATAGAGAGAGGTGGGATAATTGCGAAAAAAAGGGAAACTGGCGCGCTTGACATTAGCCGCTGCGCGGGCTTTTCTAATTGGGTATGTGTGCGCGTCGCGGGTTAATTAAGTTTTACTTTTGTTTGGTGCGAGGATGGGAGTATCTAGCTCGGGGTTTGCATAGATTGTTTATGTAACGTTGCGGGAATGGATTTGGCGGAAGTTTTAGTGGCGATTTGTATTAGGATTTATTGTTTGTAATCAAAAGGTGTTCAATATTTTGGGGTTCATTCCATTTAAGGAGATAAAAATAACGTTTGATTTTGAAAATGGTCCAGATATAATTAAGTGGTACTTTATATGGAGGCTGTTTACTATAACAAAAGTAACCGTGCAATAGATACCCAAGTGTATAATATAAAAGAAACGACTTTTTCTTTCACTTTTTATACGTTACATTAATCCGAGCCGCGCAGTAGATATGTCCAAACTGTATTATCGTGGGAATAAACTTTAGTTCGATATAAATACTCGTAAATGTTGCAATTAACGCGTGTTTCTCAGTGTTTCTCAGAAATCCATGTTTTACAAGAAGCAGCACAAGTTCTCATGCAACTTGGCTAGTTAAATTAGCTATTTAAATTAATTGTATGGTACAATGGTCACACGATGCAAGCGGTGTAAAGTGCTATGAAGAAATGTTTTTTCACACGATATCTTGAAATTTTTTACACAACGAATTTGGTTTGTATATACCTCAACGTAAACAATGACGAAATCGACTTTACTTCATTAACTTTCCTAATAGATTGATTATACATTGTACATCTCAAGTTCAATGATCACAAACCGAATTTCCGTATATACTCCCGAAGTATACTCCAAAGCGCAACAGTAAAAGCTCACTCTTAGCGCTTCCTCTCACACATACACGAGCGATCGCAATACCTCGAGCGCTTGCATAATAATCCGTGCGCCGCGCGCTTACGCGAGAAAGGCTTTCGCTCCGCGGCCGTGATTCGCGATTTTTATCCCGCGCGCGCTCGCGAATACCTTTGTGCACAGATCGAGAGAAAGCTATATACCTAACGCCGATTTTTAGGGACTCGCGGGTAGGTATGCGGCCGGCGTACGAGGAAGCGGATAGTTGCGCAACGGGTGTGTGTATGTATAATAGAGAGCGAAAGGGAAACGTGGGTGAGCGGTCGGTTTTTGTACTTGGTACCGTGGTGCTGATTATACAGAGGCAAAGGCTGGTCTTGTTTTTGGTGGAGGCGAAGGAATTGGGCCACGCGGAGTATAATAGCGGAGGTTTTGTTTATGAAAATGGAGAATGGAATTGGTACTGTAAGTTGGTTAGTAAGGAGAAGAGAAATGGACGTGCAAAGTTTGAGTTTCATGTATACATCGTATTACAATGGTTTGTGCAGGTTAAAGGGACTTTATTATACATATATAGATAACAATAGATTCTTTTCGAAAAAAAAATTAACGTATTTCTTGGTTACAATTATATAACCCACGCTGAGCTTTACAGAAACATTAAAATAGCAATCAAGTTAATGTATCCCATAAGCGGTATAACTCGTGAAAATATATAAAATTTTCTCTTTTACGTTTTATACTCTATAAAAATTCTTACGCTCGCAAAGCGAACCGTTAAATTTTAAAAAGGATATATTTTCTCAAATTTAACGTAGGTATAATACTCAAGGGAGATAATAATAAAACGAAAATAGGTGAAAGTTAAGGCGGAAAAATTATAAGAAAATTCATTCAACTATATTCAAAAGTATAACGGTTTACTATAATTTTCACATAACTCAAGTAGCTGGAAGCGTTTAGTCGGTTGCTATTACGTGATGCTGTAATTTTCAAATTGGTGCGGTGGTTATAGTTATGGTTCGAGAAAAAGTGAAAACTGAATACTCAATAGCAAACCACAAGAACTTCGCACATACACATACATGACATACAAATATTTCTACCAATCACACCAAATAAAACCTTATATCCACGCATCTTTACAAGGCCTCTACCTTGAACTCTTACCTCGAACCGTTTAGATTTCACGTCCGACAATTAGCGAAATCCCTCCTCGCAAAATAATCCAATAAGCGTAGCGCTCGTATATATATACCCCACGCGTCGACGGCTGCAGTTCTTTTTTTTTCTGCGTACGAGAGTAGCACAGAGGAAACGTCTCATTGGAGCCTCTAGGACGTTCTATCCATGACCGCGCGAATTTCGTGCCGCGACGAATCTCTGCCTACTTACGTACTTATATCCTTGCTCGTCTCCGCTGTGCACGCGATTCGCGACGGCTCGTTGAGCGCTCGAGTCTGATGGCGCGGCTAATGCGATATGGTTAGCGGCTGCGGTGTTTATGGTCTTTAATCTTTGAGTTTTGGTGTTGTAATTGAATTGGGAACTTTACGAAGTTTGCGAATATTGTGAGGGTTTTTGGGAGTAGTTTATCTAGAATTGCAGAAATTTTGTAATGTTCGTACAGTGAATACCGATATGTAGTTAATGAATTTTTCAGTTCACTTAAGTAAACGTATTGGAGGATATTTTTTTTTTCGTTGTTTCAATTTTGTCAATTGTTCAATTTTGTTACGTGTATATACATTTTGCGATGAATAATCTATTTCGTAACATTAGAATGTATTTCATTTTGAAATCAAGATTCCAAGTACTTTGTGCTTCTTTCTCTGAAATAAGTAACAGTTAATGAATTCAATTGAAAAATTATTCGAAAAATGGCATAAAACCTATGTGTAATTTTCATTTATGATATATAGACGTTTTCCAATCGTTACCGACAGATTCCTATGCAGTTCCGATAAAATCGAGGAGTAACATGTAAGTATAATTTCAAGTTATGATCTCTCTATGAATTTAGAGCGAGTTTTTATTAATTCACATAACCGAAATTTGAAAGCTTGTATAACGTAATCCCTTTGTGTGTATTAAGACTAAACTTTCCAAACGTCATCCCAAAAATTCCATCAATGTACATGTGATCCGGACCAATAAAAATGACTAGTTATGGATGGTAATCCTTGTTATATATTACACTCGGTTTATTACCACCTATATCGTTTAATCAATTACAGAATGGAACCTTTTTTAGTGCAGCTTTCCAAGCTGCGGATTTCACCAGTTTTTATGTGAAAAATTTCGGATAGAAATTCGATATATCTGAATAATAATGACTATATTTATTAGAGAAAATTTCCAAATTTCGCTAGTGCTTATGAACATCAAACACAATTTATATGGTAATGTATAATAGCCATAAAATCCGCAATAAATAGTTTACATACGTAATGAAATTAGCCCTAAACTACGTAACGTGTAATTATATTTTTAATAGCTTGTTTATAAAATATGAATTACTCTTCTTTTTAGTGTTTATCAACCGAATGGTCACATGAATTACTTTTCACAGCTAATTATACAATTCGTATTTGACGAAAAATATTGTTTTCATAGAAAGTTAATGCGCACAAGAGGCAGCGAAGGACTTTATTTTTTCTAAACGACTTTCTAGCTCATAAAACTCCAGTAAGAGGAAATCTATGCAAAAATCTTTGCGAAAATTCCGCGAGAATAATTTCACAAAAGCCCCTTCTGAAAGCTCGCTAATAACGCAAATCTCCAGTCAATTCTCACTGACTAATTACATACCCGCGCGCGCACACATCTGCATACAAAACCCGCCGCACACACAACGCGCGTTTCAGCGACCCATTCATACCTATATATAACACACAAAAAGAGACTCCCAGCGTTTACACGCGCGGTTTGCGCACATTTTCGCACAATCCTCCTCTCCCACTACAATGAACAATCTCCACTGTATAATACCTATACACACACCACGCGCATCATATATTTAAGTGCGCAAGCGCGGAAGCGGAGCAGCGGGCTAATGGTATGGGTGGGAATAAATGCGCGCGCGAAGATGAGGCCTATACGCGGTGAAAAAGTGAAAGTATAGCTGCGGTCGGGGTAATTGGATTTTGAGAGTTATATAAGCCAGGCATGTAGCGCGGAAGGTAAACATCGCACACGACGTCACCTAGCGCTCTCTCGAGCTTTTGTATATGTACAGAGGAATGTGGTAATGGTACGCAACGGCGGTGTATAGAGTGTTTGAGAAATTCAGCGTGGATTAGCATCTTTATGGGCGTTTTCGGCCGGCGCGCGAGGTGTGAGTTATGAGGGGAGAGCGGTGGGATGTACACGTAAAGGGTTATGAGTTATGGGCAAGATTTTGAATATGGTTAATATAGAGGGAAGAAAGTGGCGAATAGAAATGTAACAACGGTGCTCGACGCGACGTGTGTATATCTGTGTTGCAATTTAAAGGTGGTCGACAGAATCCGTAGAAATGCACGTGACTGACGGAGAAATGTTTTTCGTTAAGGGTGTGAAAAGAAATTTCCTAGTAAATATGTTGTTTTTTATGTAAAATTAAATAGGAAAAGGTATGCTGCACTGCAGTATATACATGTATACTCGTCATTTGAGATTTTAATCTTTATAATATTAATTTTTATGATTATTGTAGAGAAAATTTTACTTTTTGAAATGGTCGCATTTTTACCACCTCTGTAATAAAATATTACAGTATTTACAGTGAAATTTCATAAAAAAGAAATCGTATGAAATCGAGTGTGTCCGAATGTTTTATTATAAAAAACGAAATAAAGTTTTAGACTAAAATTCTTCTCCGTGTGTAGAAGAACAACATATCAACGAACAACGCTTAAAAAAAGTCAATCACGGTTTGAATTTGAATTCAATCTCCCGAAACTCAGAATCTTCTTCATTCCTCAATACTACTTACTCATACACACCAATCGCTAATTGGTTTGAAAAATTCAACGTAGATCGAGATTTCCGAGCGGTGTCGACCTTCGATCGGGTCGTTCGCACCGCCCAACGGCTCTCCGACACACATCTATATGTGCGTTGCGGTTGCGCGGGCAAACTCATGTGTGTAAAAAGGATTAGATGTCTGTATCGTGTGATATCGTAATACGGCTCTGTCTGTAACAGATCAAGTGCGGTGAAATAGGGGCTGGAGGCGCGAGTGTAATGAAACGATTAATAGCGCGACTTGCTTCCAATTCAGTTGTGTAAACATCGATAATGTAAAAGGAATATATTGAATGAAACCGTGGAAATGATTTATTATTAAAAGTGTTTAATATGGATAAGCGCTCGGGTAACAGCTGTATTAGAGCGCTTGTATAAGCGAATAGGAGCGACAGTAGCTGCAGTTCCGCCCACGCCAGAACGGTCAATTTTCGAGAACGGTCGGGGTCATCGCTACTCGTCAGATCGAAATTTAACCTTCTTACAGACTCCAAAACGTACATGTAAGTGTAACGGAACGTCAGTCGTATACGCTCCGTTATAAATCTTCTAATCTACTACCAAACATACACATCAGCTAATTCAAACCAACATGCAGATTAATTTTCATATACGATGCTCTTCATAACTTCACGTGTATGTCTATTATATATATTATTGCGGCTTTTGCACACGATGATAACTGTAATAATTCACGCCGGCCGCGATGAATATAAAAAAAAAATGCTCGTGTGCATACCTACGTATAACGAATCGCACGTCGTGATCTGGGCACTTGCAGTTATATAGGTACGAGGAAGTACGTGAAACGCATACATGGGTATAAGGAATGCGCCTGTCTGCGCGGATGTATATTTTATTGTCGGCGTCTACATCCCAGGTGAATCCCGCGCTAACGGTATATTATCATATCGTTTGATTTTTAGGGAGTCCTTGTATGAATAAGTTTGTTGAGTGTTTATAATTGAACATTATGTTTAATTTTAAATAGAAGTTATATAATGAGTTACTTTAGCATGTATCTTGCGGCATTAATTCCGTGAAAATAATATCTATACTTATGTTATACATGTTTAATTTAGAATGAAGATCTGCTGTCTTTTTTCAATAAAATTAAGATAACAATGCCTGTAGGTATTCCAAGTCAATTCATTGTATAATATAATATTGGCCTTATAAGATTGGCAAACTATCAATCGATTGTAATACCCCCAACTCAAGACACATCCCTTTTGCAAACAAGAAATCCTCCAAAACCCATCCCAAACCATCCAGCACACCTCAAAAAAGTATCCTAACCACATCACAGTCTTTCCAACACTTACAAAATCAACCACAGCGACCCAGTTGCAAAAAAAAAAAAAAAACGCATAACGAAATCAGGCGCAACAGAACATCACACGCGAGGATGCGCGCACGCACAAAAGCAATGACACGAAGGTATAACAGTGTATATGTACAAGGTATACCTATACACGCGAGTATGCGCGAAAAAACGGGCGCGTGGGAACACGCGGGAGGCGGCCGTTAATTAATCGCTCGCCGCGTGCGCCGAGGTCCGCAACCTGTCGACGATTTTATGGGGTGTTCACATAAGTGCGGTGCGGAGAGAGATGATGTAAGCTGGGATTTGAACGTGCGGAGCGATGGATGGGGAATTTAATCGATACAGGTAGAGAAAAAGAATAGAAATCTGAAAATGTTGTTATAGTTATATGAGTGGTTTGTTTTATATTAGACATAAACTATCAGAAGTTTAAATACAAGAAGAGTAGCGTACAAATTTTTTGATGCTACTTCAAAATAATTTCACCTTTTAATTCGGTTTAAAAATGACTGGCAATACGATATATAGATCTTTTGAAAAGAATGTGGAGAGACATGCAGAGAGTCTAGGCTGTTGATGATGACACTTATAATTTTGTAACTGTACCAGCTGCGCGAGAATTGTTATTAGGAAATTAAAGCATGAAATTTACGCACTGCTGTGAACAATGGAGTGCATTAAAATCAACGACGGGAAAATATATGACTTTGAGATTATGTCATAAAGAATTCCTTCGAAAATTGTAGGTTGCATCACTTTAATTCACTGTGTACAGCGTATATAAGATAATGGAATTCCTACTTTGTGATAAAAATATGCGTTGTTATACTTTAATACGCTATTAATCGTTGTCAATGTTCTGAAGATTTTTTATCTCACACGTTGCGGGAAATGAATTATTTATTTACATTTATTTATTTAAATTAAACGGATGATTTTGTCCGATAAAAAAAAAGAATAATAATAGTAGGGGAAAGTTGTCAACTCATGGCGACCGCTTAAAGTTTCCCACTACACGTTTCTCGCGTTTGACGATATGTGACAGTATCGGACAACTATGCTTAGATGTAAAATATCATTTTAATCAACATATTTCGTGTCCGATATTTGAAATGGTTACCCATTCTGTAAATGGTTATTCCCCCTTTTCCCTGCAAACAAGAGTTTGTTACAGAATCGGCTAAATGACATCACATGGCACTTCCTTAGGTCGAGAGATAAGCCGTTACACAGAGGCCACGGAACAAAACTGTTAAGGTCCCTTTGTAGTACTGAGACATCTATAGGTGCGCGAACAGAATGATGTATTTTAACGTTATTCGTGTATAACAAAATCGAAGAGTTTTGAACGCACGAGGTAATATCACAGTAGTGGCCAATGTGAGAGCCCTTGGGAACATGGTAGAGCTAACAAAAATGCGCGTTGACTGACAGCCAAGAACCTTAACTGACTGACTACGGTTGGATAGAGAAATTAAACGAAAAGTAAGCGTGATCGTGATGTTGATCCGAGTGGAAGATATAGGCTCCGGGTATAGGGTAAGTTTGACGGTTACCGTACCCGACAAGTTTCAGTTACTGTAGTCTTGCAAAGTTAATAATGCAAATCATGATAAGAATAGGTCGACAGAATAGCCCTTGGTGACGTGTTGATAAACGCCAAGTTCGTTGTTGGGGCTCTTATTAAGCGACTTCTCGATGTCCGTTACCTTTTTATACAAATTGTATGCTGCTGTGTTTTCAATCGCAGTGACAATACTAATAAGGCGATATTCTATCTGCGAGAACCGTGCGTCGAACTTTTCCCAGAGAAGATCAAAAGACTGAACCGGAGATTCAACGTCATCTATAACTGGAGAAATCAACTTTGACGAAGCATCAGCGATACATCGACAGCATTTAAAAAATGAGCCATCTAACTGAGGTGATGCAAGATTGCCACAGGAGCGATGAAAGTAGGTGTTGCAGTGGGAACACTTGACAGAATCGTCCACTTTTATTGTACCGTTTGAGTTCGGGCACGAGAAACACTTTACATCAGACATGATTGCTTGGGAAAATTTCAATAACAGAAGCGTCGACTGACAAGGAAAATGTAAACAGAAGCAGTAACTGCTAAGAGAACGGAAAACTAGAATGTTGAGTAACGGAATTGTCACTGTGGCCGCAAGGGTTTATACACTAACTGTTTGAATTTACCAACTGAACGATGTGACGGTAACATTATTTGTCGTAAGAGGTGGAAAGAATTATTCTAAACTATTTAATGTGGAAGCGTAATAAACTTGCAGTACTAATTGTTCAGTAGTCACCTATACTGAAATAAAGAAGAGATTAATTTTTTCTATCTAATTCTATAATAATTTCTACATTAGAGCGATATTGTTATACTTATTCAATATTGCTTCTAATGAAATTTTTAAAAGAAAATTCACTAAATAAATGAAAAAGAGAGTGAATTAACACTACAGTTGACTTTTCTTCATCGGTCTCATAATTTCGATTCCATTAACAACATATATCACGGTATATTTTTACTGCAGTAAAAATAACCTCTTTACCTTATTAACTATATAAACGCCAACAAAAACCTCCAGACAACTTCTTCCACCTCCTTCTCACCTGAACCACACACACCGTTGTGAAATCCCCCTGAAAGTAAAGGTTCCCCGCGGTCAAGACTCTCCTTGCGCTCTATACACTCGCCGCGCGCTGAACTCTCGTTTTTCCCGCGCGCCCGCGCTGCTGCTAACATAACGGTAAAAAAGGCGGCGCGCGCGCTTTTTGTACGCCCGCGTGATATACGAGCGAGCGAGTATGTGATGCGTAAGTGGGTATATATATGGGAGAAATTTTGCAAGAGACGGGAGGACCGGCCATATACCTGCGGGATGTCGGATAGTTTTTTTGGGATGAAGGTTGTTGAGGTAAAGATCGTCGATTGGTAGGTATCAGAGGCGTTTAAAATTGTGTCAGTTTTTAGGTGGATTTATAAGGATCTGCTCTGGTAAACGGTTAACGAAAAAGATTATTATATAGGTTTTTAGATTAAAAGGTGCCATATTATAATAAGCAAACGATTTTTACAGTTGAAACGTATATTTTTATCGAAAGAATTGATCATTTATAAAATATTCCCAATAATAATAAAAATTGTTTTTTTTTTTATTTTTGATGGATGAACTTCAAGACACTATTTCGAAAGTATATTATTTCCCATTTCCTCGATCCTTTGAAATCACAAATGTCCTTACAAGACCATAAAACTGCATTAATTCTTCCATCAAAGAGCTAAAACTACTCAGCCAATAACAGCCAACCCTGTACCAAATTCTGTAAATTTTGTATAACTTTGCGCTTCCCACTGACGCGGGCACATATCCAGTTGGCATT
This sequence comes from Torymus auratus, assembly GCA_900474315.1. Lineage (NCBI taxonomy): Eukaryota > Metazoa > Arthropoda > Insecta > Hymenoptera > Torymidae > Torymus > Torymus auratus. The sequence continues at coordinate 14,746 of UXGD01003808.1, forward strand.
GCGGGAAAAGCGCATGCAATATGCGCGTGTTCTGTTTCGGCGCTAACCGCGCGCGGAATTCCAAAGCCAGGTTGAAATTCAGGCACCGTAGCTGCTACGAATTCCTGCACGTGCATGCGGGGGATATGAATTTCGCGGGTCGAGGTGGATTTTGTATTGTAATTTCTCGGGAAGTATAATGTATATATCACGTATTTATTTCGTGCTCGTATCTTAACATAAAGTCTTTTGCTGCGTTTATCTCGCATTCGAAGTGTCTTATAAAAGAAGCGAGTATAGTAAAAAAAAACGCAAGTACGGTGAAAATATAGATCTCGCATCTGTCAAACACAGCTATAAACATGCTGCACATCTCCTCTCGCACGTTTAGTCATATAGATATCTACAGAAAAATCAATTACAACTCAAGTGCAAACGCGCTGCACGGTTCAAGAAGCGCAAAAAGTAAGTACGGAATCGAGTGTGCAGAACGCCCGTCTGCTCCGCGGTCACGCATCCTTCGATATAGATAGACGCTCAAATAGACGGTTTTAGCAATGCTTTTTGTTAATAGAAAGCTGCAGTTTAAAATAGAAGACGCTCAAAACGACAAAAGATTATAATATTACAACTTTGCCATTTGACGTTCGATCTTAAACACCTGTTTTACACTTTACCATTCGCTACCCACTACCCTTTTTTTTTCTTTTACAACGCCGATATTGCTACCTTTGTTTACGTTATCTCTCTCGTAACTTCGCTTTACCTCATATATGCCTATACCTATATACGTATAATATTATACACATATAGTGCCGCTTCTCCGCGCGCGCTAATGTCGCGTGCGCACGCTCCGCCGAGCCACAACAGAGAGAGGCAGTTCGCTATACTCGCACACCGATCTACGGCTTCTGACGCGCTTCGATTTTTCTTCCTTCTCTGTCTCTCTCTCTCTCTCGTGTATTGCGAACGAGTTCGCACGTAGCTATTATGTGTGGAGAGGAGAGTGGAGGGTAAAAACGGAGCGGGTTTATAGCCGGAGGAGATCGCTGGAAACGATGTGCACATGGTTAGATGATGGCGAATTTAGTTTATTGAGTGTATATGTATAGCGCGATGGTGTGGTATGGAGCAATATAGAGGTTTCTGATAAATGTTGAAGAAATGTGTGTTGTGTATACTTTCATTTTCCTAAAATTCGTTATAAAGCTTTTGAAAATATTGAAAAATGAATGTATAACAATCTATAACAAGTGTTTTTTAATTTTCCTGCGATCAAAATAAAATACTATAGTCGAACGACGCACATTTACAAGATATATTCGAACCAATTAGTCAATCTCGAAAAATTACATGATCTACAGATACACTATACATGTATAACGACGACATCGTCGTAAAACATTTACGATGTGTATAATGAAAGTTCGATGGCATCAAAAAGATTAATGAAGGTGCATAGCGGCAGGACACTTTCTCCGATAAATCGGCTGATGATGAACCTAAAATCAACTACCGGTTCTAGTTTCTCATGTATTATAAATTTATTCTGTATATAGGGTATCAATTGCAATGGCATCCGTTCACACGACCAACACGAATATATTCAATCTCCACCGCGTCAGCGCTAATCTCGAGTCGCCAATCGATATAATATACCGGCCGGCCGCGAGTGCGTTCACCTCTCTCGGCTCTCCTCAAACCATAAATCTCAAGCCTTCTCTCCTCTCTCCTTCACTTCACATACAGCACTCCACATATATGTAGTGTTTACACTCGCACTTACCACCTACACTACCAAACTCACTCTCACATATTTGCAAAAGCCAGCGACGCGCACATAATAAAATTCGTATAAACCACGCGCCTCTGTAAGTATAAACACATCATCCCGGGAAAGTGGTGTTATACATATACAGCGCGTCTTGTGCGTGAAGCGCTAAGGAAACGCATCATCATGGAAACTGTACACACACTCTTTCGCTCTCGTTCGTTTATATCGGCGCGCGCGGATCTCCCGAGCCGCCGCGTCGTCGTATTAGCATTATGAAATTAACCGCTGTTGGCTGTTATATATAGATGAAAGTAAACTCGTTGCGCGTCTATTATACGCATGCCTTCGGGAAAACATGAATGAATGAATCATGTGGTTATATATTATACGATGGAAAATGATGGAAGGCAGTAAGTGTGACGCGTGGATAGTTTTTTTTTGTGTCGAAGGGTTAGGAGAGTGCTGCTGTGTGGAAGACAATAGGAAAAATTGTAGTTTATGTACTGTAACATGGTGGATGGACGGATGGGTTTATGCAATATTCATATAGCGTTGAGGAAAGTTGGTTTATGCCGGTTGCGGCGTAAAAGAAATGAAGAGTCTTTGTAGCGGGGCATTGTTTTCAGAATGATGAGTTCAATTTGTAGTGTATAATTTGCCTATAAATTGGTGCATGAATTATTATACTCGTGTCTGGTATGTCTTTGCAGTTCGAGGAAAAATTGTAATTTTAAGAAAATGTTTAGAGAAATCAACTTTTTTTATGAAATAAAATATTTTATGAACAAAATATTGTTTGTAATTTACTGTTTTAGAGAAAATAATTCACTGTTGTTATGGTAATTAATTTAATAATAATATCATTGTTCTATATTAGGTCGTTTTTAAATTGGTTACAATTAATATTTTACACGCATAACGTCCATAGACACGTTAATAGGTATCATTAAAATGCACGTAAAAGCATTTAACTCTTTCTCGTCTGTTTTTCATGTTCACGTGAGCGTGAAAAAATTGGTATTCGTTTCCTCCTTTATGCTATGTTCCAAAAAAGGGCCAATTTACTCTATTATACAAAATAGTTAAACGTATATAATGCATTCGGCGAAAAAAAAAATTAAAAAAAAAAAAAAAAACTGGCATAAAAACATGAGCAGTTATATTCATTTTGTCAGGCTCTAACTGCGATAATTATATCTGTTACATTATCTACAATATTCATGTTAACGACCAAAAGCTGCTGTATAAATTATACGTGTTCTTCAACAACATAAATGAATCATCGATAATAAATCATTTTTTATGTTTCCTTTTGTAAATTTTGTAATCTTTAACGTAATAATTATTATCTACTATGTGACATTTTAATGAACGGTTCTTTTCTTATGCATATTAGCTTTTCATGAAAAAAAAACCTGAATATTACCAATTCTTCACGTAAAGAGAAAAAAAATTCTAAACTTATATTTTATATAATGTAATAATTGAATTTTATAATTTACTGTACGCATTTCATAACTTATTTATATTTGAATAATATTTAATATTCAGTTTCCCACAAACACATTTTCCACAAATAATCTATAAACTACCATCACCTTCAACACCACATAATATTCCTACCACGCCAAAAATCCAAACCGTCAAAATGTACCATCAAATCACCATCTATAGCCACGTCACCACCCCCATCTCATCTCATAAACCTCCGCCTCATCTACCTCATCACAACTGCTCTAAAAATCGCAACCAACTCCTTCACGTAACCGTTCGCCAAGTTGACAGTGCAGCGAACTCGTTCGCGTTCGAGACAGGCGTCCGCTGAATAGAAGGTGGCTCTCTTTTTCTCTCTCACGTATATACGTACGCGTAATCTTATCAGCACCGCACAGCTCGTGACTCAGCTGTAGGCGTGCGGAATATACAGCGCCTCGATAAATTAATCGGCACGCGTATAGCGTGAGGTTTTCCAATTGCCAGCGCACGTGTATCTGTAATTGAGTACATATCGGTACGCGTGGAACGGGTTATATTTGGCGCGTGGGAGCGTTCGGGTATAAGATGCGTGATGGGGTAATGCTGTTAGCGTTTTTTGGTGGGTCGGAAGGTAAGTTGCAATTGCGGCTTTCGGGGGAATAATGGAATAGGATGTAATGTTTGAACTCGCATTTCGCTTTTGTTGTGTGCTAATTAATGTTTTTATTTTCGTGTAACCACTTATGTATATAAATCACACTTTATTTACCATTTATTCCATATTTCTGTAACTAAAGTTATTTTGTTTTTCGCGAGCAGAAATATATACTTTATTAATCAGAAGGACAAGTAAACAAAATAAAAGCGAAACAACTGTTGCCAATCAATTCGCGTAAAAACAACATTTCGATCCCAACGGACGTCAGCAACCTAGATTACATTACGTGAAAAGCAAATCTCACCCATGACGATCCAGTTCCAGCGTCATGACCGGGTCTCGCGCCATAAATAATTCTCCGGGGTTCCGCGTAACAGCGACGAATCGATCGCGCGGGGCCACCCGACGCACATATATGAGGAAATCTCAAAAAAAGTAGCTCTTATCGGGAGTCACAAATGTTAAAAATTTTTTTTGAAGGCACAC
>UXGD01003809.1:0-19117 GCA_900474315.1 Torymus auratus
GCGACAGCCCGCGGACTAGACATTTTATTATTTTTGTATTAAACCTTGTGTGTTTGTATATTAAATTACGTTCAGTTGCATTATTTTTAAAATTCAGTAAATTTGTAAATTAAATCTTTTTTTAAATTGAAGAACATTTTTATGTATGAAACTTAATGTACTTTTATATTATTAAAGTTCGGTACATTGTTATAAAATTCCAGTTACATACCTTCATTTCGATTATATGTAAATTTCAATTGCATATTATATTAAACATAATATATTTCTGAATGAAATTATTTTTAGTTCCGTTGTTTTTAAATTTCACTTATGTTCATAATCTTCATTTCGATTATTTTTAATTTTCAGCATACGTAACTTAAATGTTTATTATAATTTTACTAAAAACAGTCATATACTTTTATATATTAATTCGTTTTCTGTTATCCGTATTTGATTTCAATTCAAAACCCTTAAACTTCTATTCATTTGAAATTTCAATATTTTGGTATTAAACTTACTGTATTTCTATATTAAATTACATTCCGTTACATTATTCATAAAATTCAGTAACATTTATAACTTGAAAGTTTCTTAAATTTAAGGATATTTAAAAAGGCCTGAAACTGAAATATCGGGGATGTGAGGTCCTCGCAAAAAAGGGAGCTACGGAGACGTGCGACAGTGAACAAGTAAATTATTTCCAAAGCTGACTATTTTACGTCTGCGTACCTTCCTCTTCTACATGGACCTCTAATTTTTTAAACAATTAACTCGTTTTTTGTCGCACGTCTGCATAACTTCAATATGATCAAGATTTTCAAGACAAGACAATAATATTTTTCAAATTGACTGAAAAGACCAAGACAAGAGAGAAATTTTCAAGAATTTACAAGAGGGAGACAATAATTACAAAAATGTTGTATTATCTCGCTCTCGTGCAGTCCTAGTCTTCGCTGTATAGGGTTATAAGAACAGAAGTAATTTATTCATTTCCCAATAACAAAAGCTCGTTGTGTACTTTTCTGCTTATACTTGTGCCCAAAAACCAACATCATTATTTTCTCGTTACAGCACAGTGTTCAATTCAATTAATCGTCAAACAAAAGCTTTTAAAACATTGCAAATTTTAACAAAAAACACACTGCACTACGAAGCTTTTATTAACGAAAAAAAAGCTCTGATCGCCACCCGCAGATAATTCGTTACCACCCGGAAAATAAACCCGTCACCGAAAACACAGCGGAGCTCCACGGCTCGGCTTAATCCACAAGCGCATAATCATCGCTTGGCGTCCCTCACGCGCGCGCGTGGTGTGCCCAAAAAGCTCGTAGTTGCTCTCGTGGTAGCTATAACGCGATAATGTAATCGCGATAAAAGCGACAGCAAAAAAGCGAGAGAGAGAGAGACTCCACCGCCGTTGTCCGACGCGGCTATTCTCCTTTTTCAGCACAGGCGAGGATGAGAGGGACAAGCAACTTGCGTCTATTAGCCGACGACGAGCTTAAAGAGCGAAAGGCTGTGTATACGTACGACGAACTAGGTGCAAACTTCTTGCACCTGCGTTTGTTTTATGAGGGTAGATAATTGAAATGATTTGGATGATAAACAATAGTTTCTGATTTGATGTCGAAATAATCGGAGATTGACAGTATTGTTTTAAATAAAATTCTTTACAGAAGGAAATAAGTAAAATTGATTAATTAATGAATAATTTATGCCATTATTAGTAGTAAAATATAAATAAATTTTTATACTATTGCAATAACATTAAACATTTAGTCTCTTTTTTTAGAAAGGATACTTAGAAAGAACAATTGGAAAATGCCACTCTTGATTGAAGACCGTATTATCTCAAGACCTTACTCTAGGCGAATTGAGATAAAATAATTTTCTACTCGATAGATTTCATCGAACGCTTTGAATGATACTCACAGATAAGATCTAAAGTGGGGTTTTATCGTATATATCGTGATTGATGATGTTATATTGAATATTCATCAACAAGGGCTGAGTGCCGCGTAGTATTTCATACGGTTTTATATTTGTTTTTCATTTATTTAAAAAAGCAATTGTCAGAAAGTTTTTAAAGTCCCATTGAAACTGTCTGACTGTATAAAGCACGTGTCTACTTCCACCTACAATTTTAGTATCAGGGTATGTAGTTTTATGAAATACGTTGAAATATTAGCTAAACATCAACATTAATGATATTATTTGTGCAATAAAAATGATTATAAATGTCTTCCAAAAAGAGGCACACTAATTACAAAAAATAAATACGAAAAACCATCATACAACGCAATCCATGCCATCAGACCACACACTTTCATCGCCGCGAACCCCCTGTACTAACTTCAAATCACACGGCAAATGACGCGGGCATAATGCACAATAGCAAAATAGAGCGCTCGCACGCCGGCGTACTGATTACCGTCAATTACCCCCGGCCATTACGAATCACGACGAATTAAGCGCGCGCTTCCGCGAACGAAAAGCCCTCCCGTCGGCTCGCTCGCCAAATATATATACGAGGGGGCTGGTCGACAGCATGAAGAGAGAGGGGAGAGCTTTCGACCCGACGCTCGCAATTTTCGGCGCGCGACGACGCGGCAAAACTCGCAATTAGCCCCGCTCTCGCTCGCGCCCGGTGAAAATTAACGAATGCCGCGAGTAATTTCCGGGCCGCGCGAGCACAGCAGGCTGCGTAGAGAGAGAGCAAGCCGGAGATCCACGGGAATTAACGGCATTATCATACGGCGTGTGTGTGCGCGGGAGAAAGAGAGAGTGGGAGGCCCGATTAAGCTGGCGCCGCCGCGGAGCCGTTGCCTTAATTAGTGGAGATTTCGCAGGACGGTGCAGAGCTCTTTTTACGGAGGATATAGCAAGAGGGGTGTGTATATCGATGACCTTGCGACTTTTCGGCCGGCAGGCAAAGAGCCCTCTTGGCGGTTCTATATGTATACGTCTTTACCCCTTGCCTCGTTAGGTCGATGAGAGAGGGAGAGGATCGTTTGGCGAGAGCACCGCTTGTGTATAATGTCGAGCGGTGTTTTCGTTTAAAATTTGTAATTTCCTTTCGCGTGACGCTTTGAACTTTGTCGTCGAGTGTGATATAATGAAAGATGAAGTATAATTAATTAGCATAATGACAAGATTTTGGTTGCTTTATGGAAATTTAAGTCACATTTATAAGTCGTAGAAGCACGTATTGAAATTTTCGTACGAAGAGAGCAAAGTGAAATGTAATATAACTATACTATAAAAGTATTATATAGAATTTCTTAAGCTTGAGAAAATCCGTGCGCGATTATGAAATATAAAATACATTTGATATTCCACATCAGATATCGAAGATCTCTCGAAAATGTCGCCGAAAGTACGAAATTTCGGAAGCCCCGAGAAACCGGATTACCGAAATCGAGCGTGTGTAATTCAAGCTAGGATCTGCGGAGAATTTGTTGAACTGGTCTCCCCCTCTCTCACCGTTACCCTCTCGGGCTTTTCTTCTCTCTCGCCGTCTCTCTTGGATTTTACCCAGACCGCTCGCTTACACATACATATATAGAACGCACTCGTACTTGGATATTAGATGGGGATTACACTTCGATGTAATACGAGAAAACTATTGAACGAATAAATGTCCTTTACACACCGTACATGTAGCATTTGTTATTGAATTGATTACTCATCGTAATTTTAATTTTACGTATAATTAAGCAGAAATATTTTAAAATCGAAAATAATCACCGAAGCGAAAAATTTCAAGGACACTTTAAAGTATATTCTAATCTTTTTTCCATGTTAAAGAGAAGCTTATTTTTTTGTAGATTCAAATGAAATTTCTTTCTGTATGTAAATTGCAGTTATAACTTTTTAACGCGAATGCAAATTCCAATCATTACCATTGCGATTATCGTTATTATCATCGCGATCATTACTATTATCGTTATTTTTGTAATTATTACCGGATTCGAACCTTTCTAGATGATTATTACAATTCCTTTTCCCTTTAAATGCATGCCATTAACACGTTTAAAGACTGAAAGACCTTTCAGAAGAATTAGAGCAACTTAACGGATTTTCATTTAACATTTTCCAAAGAAGTGGAATTATCATTTAAAATTATTACAACAACCAGACGGTAATGAGGACAGCGAATTAAATGAATGAGTTTTTCAAACTCTTTTTACACAATTTTCGAAAAAATCCAACTCTAAATTAACATACGATGTGCGCACAACGTCTATTTACAAAAGTAACATGCTGAATACTACACTATAATATATTTAATTAAATATCTCATTTAATAAGATTTATTTTTGTTAATTGCTCTCTACTCTATTTTCCTGCGTATTAAATTTTTATGAAAATAGTTGTTTTTATAAATATCTTTAAATTTCAAAGAAATAATAAGACGTGAAACATTTATTTTCAAGTATCTCCCATCCTCACATAAAGATATCCATCTTACGTAACTAATTTTCAAACTAATTCCCGATGCATCTTCTTCATTTCATATCAAGCAATCCCATCAGCTCGGAAAACTTGTACCCTAACTTAATCTACGTACAATCAATCTAATCATTCCTCCATCAACATTAACAACAATAGAAGACCTAAACCAACATCTCAACCTCCAGAAACACCTTTTCAAACCATCTGAACTTTCCACCTTACCCGCATGAGCGTCACCCAAACTGCACGTACACCGCGACGCGCGAAGAACGCAAGATCGCCTGAAAAGCCGATCGATCCAACAACGCACGCGCGCAGATCTAATCTTTTAGCATCGAGACGCAACGGCCAGTCGTAAACTACATATCCCTTTACCTCGGTGCGCACATGCGGTATCCATTGGATTAGAATCGGGTAAAACGCGCCCGTGTGAGAGAGAGGGAGTGAGGGAGCAAAAGGGACGACTTGAGTGATTAATCCCGCCGGGAGGTGGATTACTTTCTCGCGCGGTAATGCTGCTGCCTTGTATACGCGCATTTTCATGGCTGGCCCCTAAGTAAGTGAGCGGGCGAGTCTGCAGGATCGAACGGAATTTAAAGGGGGCGAGCATAGGTAGGAGGGATGAGGGAGAGAAAGATATAGAGCATCTTGTCCATCGGGACGATTGAAAAATACATAGAGGGTGGAAGGAGACGGGCATTCGGTACGTGGAACACATTTTTTAGGACGACCAGCAGCTATTAAGTTGCGGTGGGTCATCCCAAAGATTATCAAGATTTTTTTTAAACTATAACTTTTCGAAAAAGTTCAAAATGTTTTATAGTTTTTAAAAATGTTATTTAGAACATGTTTGGCCCTTTACTGCATTTTTACATAATTCATAATTATTATAAACACGTAAAGTGTAGAGAACTTCATGGAAATAGAGTCGTGCATCAAAATGTTAAACGTCAAAAGATGTTACGAAAGTTCCTCCTATTATACGCTTAATTTACTCTAAAGTCCACATTCACCTGCATTTAATGAGGATGACACGTTGGTTCTGTTGTGCAACACTTCAGAAACACAATTCATAAGTGTCTTATCAGAGTTTAGTTGAGAACACTTAGCGCAACATCTTAGAGTATACACCTTTCGAGTACTTATAGGTGCTTGACGCGCGATCACGTTAACCACTAGGCAAATACAGATTCAATGCTCTATGCATATACAATGCTATCTTTTACCGCTTTAAAGTTTTTTATAGAAATTAATATGTATACAAAATTGTTAGAATATCAATGATTGTCGATGCTATGAACATTTTATCTGATTGTGAGTAATAATAAACAGTATAATATACAACGAATAATAATAATGAACATTATTGTTCAAACATTCTACAATTTACTGCTTTGCTTGCTAAAATCAACTAGCAACCCCATTACAACATAACTATAAATTTAAAAGTCAAACGTGAAATTTCACCCGGATTTTTCTCATCCAACTCGACCTCAAAAAAAGGGGAGGGGGATGGCGACATCACAAGCAACAAGCCAAAGCACAATGAAACGTACAGAAAGCGTCAATCTGAGTTGCAGGAAAGTTCGAGCGCCAGGGCGATATAGACTACTGCGGCACGCAGAGACGGATCTCCTTTGAGCCCATCGGATGCAAGTAGGTAGCGCCACTAAAGTCGCGCCGAGAGAGGCAATCTTCGAGGTACGGAGAGGCTAAGGGGAGGGCTTACGTCTCGAAGTGGAGTGCGATACTAAAGACCTCGGGCTTAATTGAATCCGAAATGGTTTCTCTCCCTCTATCTCTGTTTCCCTTCCACCTTCCCTCCTCTGTCGACTGGAGGCGTATATAGAAATCCTTTCAGCGCCGATGTAGAAGTGCGTCCGAGGTGGAATCGATGCCGCGAGTTCTCGCGAAATGAGCTTGTACTGTGGTAGATTACTTATCGCCGTCGAGCGAAAGTGCAGAAGTTGATAGTATGTGTGGTTCTTTCGTTACGTGCATTGTTTGTTGAGTTTTCGAAGAGACTTAATTGTCAAGTGATTTTATATGAGACTGATGGCATTATTGCGATGCCATAATTTCGAGCGATGTCTGATAAATTAGCTTTTCATATCGCTGTCGTCAACAAAATTGGAAATGTATTGTAATTTAAAAAAAAATATATCACAAATGTGAAGAAACCATGATCTTTTGTTTCTGAATAGTTGTTCTACTCCATTGATGAAACTTCATGGCAAATTTTCTCTTTGAAATTGTAACAGGCAACGAATGCGCTTAGGTGATCATCAATAGTAGAAACTCTGCATCTTTTTAACAATCACACGAGAAATCACGGAACAAGCAACAACAGACGACGCGCATATTCATCAACGCAGCCAGCACAATGTCTTTTCTTCATTCAGCTGTACAACGACTCCGCAAAGAATGCAAATACACACAGAGGCGAAGCAGTTGGGACTTCGCTCGGCGGATATCAAGAAAGCTAAGCGGCAGAGGAAGACAGGAAATTATTCGGTATGCAAGTGCTTGTCGTCGTCGCTACCGACGTAGCAGTCAGACTTGACAAGTCGACCGTCGGAGGAATGAACGCCGCGAGTTGTACCTACCTTCTATCACTCGCACTCTCGCTCACTCGCACTTTCACGATCCTCTGGTATCTCACTTTCTTCCTCGTTCATTCGCACCCATGCCCCATTCGCTGTGGGTTATTGCAATCTCCTTCTCCCCGCGCGATTATGTCGAGCGTGGATTGTTTATTTTATTGTTCTCGAGTATGTAAAAAGCGATGCTGTGATTACGGACTTTCCAATTGCAAATAACGTATATTCTCGAGAGTGTAAGCGTATACATCTTACGTATCGATGATACCGGTGTACCATTATTTGAAGATAGCTGAGAGGAGAGAAAGACTAGAGAAAGTTTTAAATTTTTCTAAACTTCATAAGATTTATTAAAATTTTTTAGGTGTGTATTGATGTGAGATAATAGATCTGTTAATAACGGGTTTTCACAAATTTTGAGACGGTAATTGGAACTTGATATCTTCTGCATCTCTATGTGCAAATATCAGTTCGGATTTTGACTGTTTGAATAATATAAACCACGGTTTGTAAGTGTACATAAGAGCTTATATGTGTATACTCGCAATATATTGATGCTGGTCTGTATTAAATTTCATGCAAACGAATCAATTTTAACGTTACGTTTCTGCATTCGAAGGCAATCTGCATTTGCAAATAATGTTGCATGGTAAACTAAAGTACTTAGAATAATATCATACAGGTATGTACGTCGAAATGGTATCAATTTTGCGATTGAAATTTTATTTATGTTGTAAAAATTTCTTTATATTATTTTGGAAGTCAAGATAAGGATTTTGGAGGAAATGTTCAATATGACGGAATTCTTAACGAATTATCATGTGGAATAGTTTGTTCTCTCTAAAGTTTAGTAAAGAATACCATTTATTATAAACGATAAACCTTATTACTTGCACTTCAGCTACATATCGTAATCCATTTGACCTAGTTGAAAATTAAAGCAAACTAACTCTTGCCTTGTAACGACATTTTTAAAATCCAAAAGAACTTAATGCTGTTCTGCAACTGGGGCAAAAGCATGCTGTTAACCTTTTACATTATCTATAAGTAAGCTGACAAAATGAAATGTCGCATTGATAATCAGCAAAAAGTATATATTATTTTGTTTTTTTCTAACATTATTAATTAGCATGTATAATCACACGTTTTAACAACGGTATAAGCGATACTATAATTCAAAGTTTAACCTTGCACGGTGTCGAGCGAAAAATCATAACCAACCGACCAAACAACAAGCAAACTCGCTTAATTGCCATCAAACTCTACTATACAGAATAAACGAACACAGTGCACGCAGGCTAGTCAACTTATGCGCGACGTATCGACATACAACAGCGCAGCAGCAGCCAACGAGTAATACATCCGCGCGAGCCCGGCTTCGGCTCGTTGGCGCTTCAAAGCGCGGAACTATATACACATCACAGGCTACTCGCACTTATTTATGCATCGCGGCCAGCGGGCGAGCAAATAAAAGGGCCGACCGTTCGCAAGGGTATAAAAGAGCCGCGGAAATCGCGTCGGTAATAAACGCGCGCAGCGTGTAATTTTCAGCGGGCAAAAAAAAGGTTACACAGCGCCCGCGTGGCGATTGGATTCATTCTGCACGCGCGTACGTACGTAGCAGAAATAGAAAGAGAGAATATATAAAAGCCCTGCAGCGGTAGTACGGTTGATGAGAAAATCCGGTAATGCCACGGCTGAATATAAAATGCGCGTGCACCCTTAATGGCAAAAGAATTAGGCGGGATATATTTTTAAGAGGGAAAGGGAGAGACAGAGGAGGTTTGGAAAATATGCTGCCTTTGTGATGAAGAGAGATAGGGACAAATGGGCGAGTGTGGAGGGTAAAGTAACGCATGGATTTTTCGCGATGAAAAAGGAAGTTCGGCTGGTAAAGGTATTTACATGCAAATTTTCAATAGAGAGAGAAAAAGAGGCGAAGGGGGCGATTCTGTGCGTTACAAAATAAATGAATTAAATTTTTTTTACGCCCGCCCATGGCGTTATAAAAAGTATAACGTGTTACACATGCGTGGAAACGGAAGAGCAGCGTTAGCTCACGGCGGCTGGGGATTTGAAAATCCTTTTCATTATTTTACGCTGAAAACATTCTGTCGAAACGCTGAAGTGCCGTCCAAAGGATTACGCCATCGAGGGTTTTTACTTGGCAAGAAGCTATAACGGTCTTCATATATATACAGGTGAACACACACATACAACTATACACTTTTGCGAATGAAAAGTCAAAATGGGCACCCTTTTGAACTTTGACCTGCAATATTTCAGAAACACGTGCTTTCCATTCTGATGAAAACCCGCGTCCTTTGAATACACACAGTCGAAACAAATTTTCTTTTTTTCGGTCGTTTCGAATTAAATTTCGACTTTACACTTAAATGAATCCAGCGACATATATAAAAACAAGGAAACGGGGACATCCTGTTACCTCGCAAATCTAAAAATAAACATTTCAATTTTTCCACGGTGCAAATTGTTTTTACTCGTCACAGTACACGTGTATCATAATTCCTAGCCGCCGGGGCTACGACAGTCGCAACTTTGCCTGAAATAATTTTTCTATATCGATTCGCACGCACGCGCGCGCTCTTTCAATCCACATAGGAAACCCCGCAGGCTGTCGCGCACATCATAATTAAAAAAAAAAAAAAAAAAAAAAACAACGAAAACGATTCGTCAGTCGCATCCTCTTCCCGTACAGGTCGTGAAATTTATTATCGCGTGTGTGTGTGCATACAAATTTGTACAATATGTATTTTACCAAGTATATATAAATACAGGCATACATAAGTGTACAATATGCGCGCATGTTATATAGTATAGTATAAGTATATATATTGAGGATAATAAAGGGAATGAGTTTGAATGTATAAAAAAGTACTACATAGAATATTTTTTTAAATACTTTATTAAAATAATGTAGCTTATTCACTTAAAAGACTAAAATCTAAACTTTTGCCCACAATTAAGACTTAATGACGCAACGACTCGTGTTTTCTTTAAAGTAAGTTTTCTGAAAAAGAAATGAACAAAAAAATTAAATTTATTATCTATTATGTGTAATAATTTAATAGACTATTAAGTAATCGATAATATAAATTAATATAAATAAACGTACGGCGCAGCTGATGAGCTCCTTGGGGTGTTTCCAGTGTTTCTTGCAGTGCATGGCAGCGTCCTTCAGGCAGTGTTTCCAGACCCATTTAATAGCCTTTCCGATTACTGCGACAGCGACTGCTAAGAGCTATAAAATAAATTAATGTAAACACCACATGCTTTCTTTAATATGTTTTATCATCCGTTATCTACGAAATAGTATTCTTATTAATTTATTTATTAAGAAATGTTTATTCTACATTTAGTGTTCTTCATTTTTATTTAATTGCAAGTTAAATGTTAGTTTTAAAAAATTAGCGTATTCATTTGAATTGGAATAAATATTTAAGTGGATGTTCGAGCTCTCATATAGATTCCAACATCAAATTCTTCGTTACTTTAATTTTGTTTAAAATATTTCTAGTAAGTTAACCCTTTGCGTCATAGTGGCAAATATTCTTACCACCTATTTAATATCTGTTTTCTTTTTTAAGATTTGGAATACTTTTTAACATAATTCAGAGCATAGTAAAACATCTCCAAGAACCAAGGGTAATTATTGCAATATATTGTTTATTACAGTTTTTATAAACAAATTGAACAAAAAACATAAAAAAAATTATGACCTAATGTCAAAAATTATTAAAAATAATAATAATAACAATAAGAAAAATACATGAATATTTCGAGTATGTAATACCATGTAACTTTCAACACCTCCCAAGTGGTTATGTATTAATAATTCAAATTGACATTTTCTTACCGGGTTGCGTTCCTCAACCTCATCATCAATGTTCTCAGTAACGGAAGAGTTCAGGAGTTCCAAGTCTATGCTGCTGACTTCAGCATCCTCAGCGTTGACTGCAGCCTGAGTATCGCAGACGACGGCGAAGAGCACGAGAGCGCAGAGCGCGAAAAAGAAACGAGGGAACATCTTTGCGAAACTGTGGCAAGCAATTGCTACCGTTAACTACTGCCTTGCCCCTATTTATACGCTGCGTGATACGCTGTGTGATGTAATAAATTTGGGTACACATTTCTCGATACCTATCATTCATAAACTGTATAATTGAAAAATTGGCAAAAATATACTGAGCGGCAGTTGTGTCAATATAACTTAGTACTATAAAAATGCGAGTATATAAGGAATGAATAAACCGATATCAAACAGGACCCCCATCTCCGATTACAGTTTTTAATGCAAATACATTGGCAGTATACGCTCCAAAGAGTCTTTAATTGGAAGTTCATTGAAAGTGATATTTATTCTTTGAAGTTTTATTCATGCAGTGTATGATACTATTATGAAATAGGCAATATTGATAAATAATTTAGATTATCGAAAGTAAACATAAGAAAGAACTTTTCCGAACATCATGAAGGAAAATTAACATTAAAAAGCGATTATGTATAAAAAATTCATTAAAACGTCTCGATATCAGTATTTAATGTAGGCATGAACTTGTGGATAATTACGATGATGTAATGACGAAAATTAAAGAAAAAAATGTATCTTTGTTTTTTTAAATATATCAGTCTGAATTAGCTATTCGATTTAAAAATTGATTAATTTTATTAATATTTAAATTTAAATAAAACTAACTGCTGAATGTTTGTTGTAAAAATCTTTATTAATTATAGCTTTACTACCTCAAAAAGGAAAACCATAATTATGTTTGCAAGCTTCAGAAAGTACATTTTTCGGTAAGTAAAATCTTGGTACCTGGCAAAAACGTCAGAATAAAAAAAAATCAAGAATACATTGCCCTGTGGTTTTGAACGTTCTATCATCCAGTAAAAGTTTGAAGTCGAAATATCAAGTAAAAAAATGATGAGATTTCTTGTTATTAACAATTTTGGTGTAAAAAAAGTTTTCGCGTGGTTTTTTAATATAAAATTTAAATTTAACGTGAAACTACCGGAAAAAATACATTTGAAACATGTAATATTTTTTTTAAATGAATGCAGTTACCTGAATCACCTGTCTACAAAAATCATTAGTAAAATCAGAATAAAAAATAAATTACAATGCAAGCATGCAATTCTATATAAACTTTGACGATTCGAGAGACATTCAGTTTCTAAGATATGTATAATTTA
Organism: Torymus auratus; assembly: GCA_900474315.1. NCBI lineage: Eukaryota > Metazoa > Arthropoda > Insecta > Hymenoptera > Torymidae > Torymus > Torymus auratus. The sequence continues at coordinate 12,255 of UXGD01003809.1, forward strand.
TATCTCGATTACGTTATAAATATTTAAATAATAATTATGTCAAAAAGCTGAACGCCACTACATAATAATCGAGGAACCTTGGATTTTTCAATTTTTATTCTGAAATATTATTAATAATTATTCATAAACAATTTTGGTATTAACAACTATGTATGGTGGGTGCACCTGTGCCCGTCCATCTAAGACCAATTACCAGCCACTTTTGTTTCTGCGATTAACGATTGTAAAATGGATAATTTTGAATCTTAAGACAGAAATTGCAAAGTAAATACTCGTATTGTAGATACCATATTTATTCATTTGGAAAATTTTATTTTTAAGTAAATTTAAACAAAAATGTCCGATAACTGGGGGGGGGGGCGGTTAGAGGTGTAACCACCCTATAAAATCTATTATTTTTATTGTATTTTCCTTTTTTTTCAGATATAAATCAATATTTTGTATGTAATTTAATGGGAGTTAATTTGTAATAATTATTTTTTCATATTGATTGTAATGTTGCGTTTATTCTACGCATGTATTTCGGTACGACATGAGTTTTGACGCGAAACGTATATTCTTGTCCGACGATAACGCGACTAGCGGTCAAAAATGTAGTTAGCGCTCGCAATTGGAGAATTCGTCTGCGCCGAAAAATTAGTCCACGCTGCGCTTCCGATGAGGCTGGACGCGCCCGTCCGCATGAGAGTCGAGTTCGTTAATCGCAAAGATTGTATAGTACAGCCTTTAGCCTTAATAAATACTGTTTAAGAGTTGTTCATCAGATTCGAGTGTTTTTCATTTTTAGTAGATGTGTTTGTGTGTACTATCCCTTGCACGTTTGTCAATTGTCTAAGGGTCTGAAGTTCACAACGTTGTAGTGCAACGAAATAAAAATCAAATTATTTTGCTTGATCGTTATACTAATTAATATTAATTTTGTGTGCAGGTTTAGTGTTTTATAGAATAAAATAACTTTATAACAAAGGTTTAGATGAATTTCTATTGTTTAATAACTTAAATGAACGAGCAAAATTCAAACGCGCTTCGCGTGTACTATTTGGTTTTTGAGGTTCTGAAAATTATTTTTCACCATGATTTAGTTTCAATTAGTTTAAATGATAAGATAATTAGATACATGTTTCAAGCAAAAAAATCTATAAATACTTGAGTTTCAAAATTCAAATCTAACACAATTTTAATTCTAAAAAAATCAAATATCCGTGCTTTATTCAAATAAACCAATCATTGACTCTTTAAATGAGCCTCTACTTCCGGCTATCACTCTTTTAAGAGTGGATTGTAAGAAATTATTTCGTTGCATTCCAACGATGATTGGATTGGATTATATCGTTGCCTTCCAAACTTCAGACCCATTTAATATCAATAAGAACTTTCATCGATGCATGCGGCAATTAATGAAATCCAATAAGAACAGGGCATTCGAATTATTAGTTGCCAGTTACGATGCCCTATATGTTAAAAGATATAGGGTACAGTAACTGAGGAGGGAGTAACTCTCACATCTACCTGAGTTATCTATTAAATAATTTAAGAAAAAACTCTGTATAAAAGATATATACTAATCTATAATGTGATTTTTCCCGTAGAATCGAATGACCATTATTACTGTTACATCAAATCTGCATTTTAAATTTAGAAAAGTGCGAAAACAGTTTTTTTCTTAGACAAAATTGTTAATCATAAGAAATCTGACGATTTATCGGCCTGACAATCAAGACTTTTCAATTCTCCATACCGAAAAACATAAGAAAACATCGTGACCGAGGAACGTGGATATCGACTCTACTACCGCCTACTTTATACTTCCTCTAATAGGTATGGAGACGGATTTCTATAAGTATAAGTAAAATGAAAATTTTGACATGCTTCAGTATATTTTCCTAACTCTGAGTAGAAATCTAACCAGAATACTAGAGAATTCCGCTTTTTCATACACGTTTGATTAGCGTATATGCAAAATAGAATTTTCATTATACAGAAAAGTATTTTCACATGCGTCGTACAAGCGATATTTTCCGCGCGCAAAACAGACACCGAAAATAGAATTTTCCACTCGGAGTCAGACAAAATAGTATAGATGAATCGTGTGCCAGTTGATTGTGGCACCCGATTCATAATTTATTAATTACATGATTATCAAATGCCTGCTTAGATTATTTTGTCGAAAAATATTGTCTCTTATTATTATTATTTAAGACTATGACGTATTGTTACAAGTTCTCAACCATACTTCGCTTGCCACATCTTTAACGTCGTAAATTATATACGATTGCCCAACTTCAATTTTCCAGGAAACAACCTGACTCGATCACTCGATAAAAGGTATATTACGTTGCGTTGAGTATTCGTCAAGTTAAGCGATGGGTGGCGCCGCTTAGTGGGTTGTTCATCAACTAAGTTTGTTTGACAAACAGCGTCGTTCAAAATTGAAATTCAAAAACTGAAATTTCTCATCACAATATCGGAGTTATTTGAATACGTAGGGAATGTAGTTCGAAAATATATCAAAGGTGAAAACGTGTATGCGGCGAAGCACATAATTTATTGCAGCATGACAAGATATAATGATAACGTTGTCGAGGTTATGTTTGCAAACATCGGATTTGTTTGAGATACCTCGTGAATTGCACATCAAAATCAATGCAAATGTGCAGAGCACCAATTTACGAATGTTTTTATTTTTATTATTCTTCATTATTAACACATTTGAGTGATTTCCTGTTTCTATTTTCGATTTTAAAACGACTGCTTCGCCAAACAAACTAGTACGGTTGTTTGTCCCGTAGCGGCACCACCAATCGCTTAACTTGAAAAATAAACGCGCATTCATCAATCTAAATCGTGTAATTTTCAACTTCTACTTATTAAGCATCCAAGTCTGTTTCATTTAGTTTTTATACAAAAGTGATGATCCTTATAAATGTGATATATACGTCGTACTTCCGTTCGCGCCGGTATGGACAACCCACGCGCGCGAGCGCGCAAACTCATTAATCCAATAGACTCCGATGAAAAATGCCCAGCACACAACACAACTACGCAGTATACCCTCGCGAATCTCGCGGCTACGGGTGATAACTCTGCCGTATGTGCCTACATACGTACCTATACGGTAGGTACTATGAGCGCGCGAGTGCGCGTGACTGCGGAATGGAACCGTAAAGCCGCTACCGCCGCCCGCTCATTATCGCGATTGTAACGCGAGAGTAATGGCACGGGGAGAGTCTTTGACACCACGCGCGCGCGCGCGCGAAACAGCAGGCTCCATTCGCCTGATGTATATACGCGCCGTGCGCACTGAGCGAACCACTTGTTGGATTATTTCGATTGACTTTTTATGCACTGATTTTTTTTTAGCTGTAGGGGGAGGTCGAGAGGGGTTCGATTAAGGGCTATTGTTTCGCTGTGTATGATTAGGGACTTTGTGATGATACGGTTGGCCGGGGGTGGAGTTATGTGGCGACGGCATAGGTTAATGCTCCGAAAGCTATCATTGTTGGGGGATTACAGCATTGTTGGAGGGATACACTTAACGATGTTAAAGCTTGATTGCAGAGTTCATATGAGGAAAAACGTAATCGTTTAATAGACGGTTATCGCGAGGTTCATACTCTCGTAGGGAATATTCGTTGAAGCTTTTTCACTTGCACATATTATATTCTATAAATATGAATGATGTAATTGATATTCTGCAATATTTTTACCGCAGTTAAATTCTGGCATTAAAATAAGATTAAACCTATAGAATACTTACATGCCTTATAGAAATATGCGGTATTAGGATGTTTCAAACTCACCTGAAACATACAAAATTTACAATTCATTTTACTTTATGCCAACTAATATTGAATACATTAATAAATATGAAAAAAATCACAATAATCGATATAAAGCAGCGGCAGGGATGAAATGTCCCAAACGTAAAACTCCAGCGTCAAGTACGAACAAAAAAAAAATGAAAAATATAAATCCAATCGGCCCTCAACAACAGCGAGGCTGCCAAAAATTAAAAGTGAAAATCTCCCAAACAATAGCCGCTGCCTGAATAATACGAGCGCGCGGTACTCGCGATATACCCGATAGCCGTCGCCGTGCGCGCGCTCCACTACAAACTCACTCCGCGTTGCGAGCTCTTTTGCATCGCGAGGGGGGAAGCTTCACTCCCTCCCTTTCTCTCGGTCGAATCGGGTCACGAAAATGGAGCACGCTCGGAAGTGATGGTCCCCGCGTTCGCGAACGATCATTCCTCCTCGTCCTCTTGCTCCCAGCGTAACGCGTTTATTCGGAATACCCGATAGATAGATAGACGCGCGCGCGAGAGGGATATAATTTACGGCTCTCTCTCTCGCGCGCGAGCTCATCAAACGCGCGTAAGAGATATTCGGGGGTATATAGCAGTGCTCCACTAGTGCTACTGCTGCAGCAGCAGGGATAAGGGAGTTTACTGTTGATTGAATTCGATTATGAGTTTTCGACGCGACTGGACGTGAGTGCGCGCACGCGCGTGTGCGGAAGTTTGAATGGATGGGTGGGAGAGGGTGAGAGGGAAATTCAGTTGATTAAACGGAATTCGTTCTGAGGAGTGTACGCGAGTGGGGTGGGGAGAAGGGTTGATGGATGTCCGGGTATGAGTATGAGGTTTTGTAGTCTGCACGTTCCGAGCGTTATGACGGTTCTTGCGCGAGGGAAAGTTGCGAACGTGGAGTTCAAATGGTGTCTGTTTTTTTGGAGTGGTGATTTACATTTGATTTTCGAGCTATAATCGTGACGTTTAAATCAAATAGTATATTTCACAATGAAGGGTGTTTTACACGCGGGATTATACTTCTAGCGGGATTTTTTGCTTTAGATGTAGAGCGGTTTCAAACGACTTTCATATATGAAAAAGAATATTTTATGTTATACGCGAATTTCATATAGTTTCTGGCGTGCATGAACTTTTAAATTTATTAAGACTCGTATACTGTATAAGTATTTGAAAGCTAGCGAGGAGATGTTATATATTTTGTAGTTTATGTTAAAATTTGATACATATCGAGGTATCGCGTTACATATATCATCTTCCGGTGTTTGCATATTTTGTCGATAAAGTGTGAGCGACGACACTCTTCGATCAATTTATAATCACGTAACGTAAGCTGTGAAACATTATAAGCTTGTGTGGAGAGCTAATATTATACACTGTAAAAACTTTTGGTTTTAAATTTAATGCATACAATGAAAGTTAATTTTAAATAGAAGGATGTAAAATTTCGTTATATCATTATTAAAATTTAATATGCAAAAGCTGAAATTTAATGAAAATTTATATTAAAATTAATGCGAATTTAGATAATTTTATACACAGGCGCACTTCCAAATTTAATGAACTTTTTCACAGCGTACAAGCGAAATTAAATTAATAAATCAAGTAGCAGCTATTTTACAAATTACACATTATTTCAATGAATATCTGTTTGTTTTCATAAAAGGTCCTCTGTTTCCGACATTTATTACCCCTCCCATACAATTTACTGCCCCCAATAATAAAACAAATATATTTCCTTTTATCCAGAAATAAAACAAATGACAAACAATCCAATCATCATCAAGCAGCAAAAGCCCTGAAAGAGCCAACAACCCTCGAAATTAAGCGAAAAGAATCCTCTCAACAGTCCCTCGGCGGCGCGCGGAATCACGGACTCAACAGAGAAGAAAATCAGAAACGCCGTTAGAGCGTAACGACCCACCGAGACTGGCAGTTTCGCCCGACGCATCCACCCACACATGTGCGTCGCGTAATAGTCGCAATTACCATATGCGGCCGAGCGAGCGAGCGAGCCCCGCCACCCCCCGCGTCAATCGCGTTTGTCGTCGTCGTCGGAGGCTCCAGAGTGCGGTGTAAGCGTTGCCCGTTAAACTACAGCGGTGCAAGCGCGACCGCTGTAATGCATTCGGGACGCGCAAATGGAAGAGCGCGCGCGTATAAATCTGCGCCTCTTTTCCAAGAGATAGTGAGCGAGAGAGATGGGGGGAAGGTCGAAGAATTAACGGTTCGCGTAAGGGTACCGCTGTGCGGCGCCGTGAGTTTTTCACGATTTGCGATTGTCGGCCGGGATCGTATGTGTGTACAATAGTACAGTATGTCAGGCGCTGGAAATAAAGATCAGGTAAGTTGGAAGTTATGGAAGAGATTTCGATGATTTTTATAAAGATCAATCATATAGGGTAAGGGCTCTGAATGTGGTCCATCCAAAATTAAATGCATAAAAATTAAACAAAATATTATTTTAAGGTCTCGGAGTGATCAATTTCCAGGGAAATAGGTTTAAAATGATATGTTAAAGTTTCTAAGTGATTACGTGAATAATAAAAGAATATATCCTAAAAATGAAAAAGGGAAATTTCCCCAATCACTTTAAAAAATCGTAGAAAATTTTTTAATAAAACATAGCATTCAAACATGTTTATTCGTTTAAGAAAACAACAAATCTTTATATTCTATGATTGTCCATTTATGTTTTTTATCTATAAAAAGCGTAGAAAATCATAATTGCAAAGATTTTATATAAATATCACTATAAAGTATAAATGATTTTTCTACTATAAATACTATATAATAAGTATACATAAATTCATAAACAATGTTATTTAAGGAATAAAAAGAAATATATGAAAAAAGTAAAACTTATCCATTGTTCATACTAAGAATTTAAGGGGTGGTCCATATTTGGGAATTTTTGTGTTTTTAAGTACTTTTTATCATACAATAAATAAAAATATGTTTGAATCAAAATAAATGAATACACTGAGAAAACAATATGATTGTAGTTAAGATATATTGTAACTGTTAAAGTAAGTATTGTTGATTTTGGCGAATA
>UXGD01003810.1:0-19115 GCA_900474315.1 Torymus auratus
CTTTACGGCCAATTACTTAATGTAACCAAACTATATCTCATACTATGTCACTTTAGCAAAAGATACGAAACCTTTTTAATTCAATACTCTATAAGAACCGCTTATCCAACGACAGACATTCACCACCAACAAATAATATCCTCGCGATATTTTCAATTTTCCAATACTGCCACTCATCGTCCGCCTATTTTTATCACGAGCAACCTCAACGAAAACGATCACCTTAGCCGCACTTGCGCCGCATCATTCCTCACGTAACTAAATTTTTTGCATTTTAATGCACATATATAACCCCAGCCGCGAAATCACCTTCAACCACGCGGACCAAAAAAAAGCGAATCATAAATTCAAACGTTACAAACATCAAAAAACCAGCCACACTGTCGTATAAAAAACTTTCTCAATTCTTGCACTATATATATACACACCTCAGCTCGAGAAAAAAGCCCTGCGAGCACTGAAACAACACCACTGTGCGACGCAGAAGATAAAAACACTATATGGCTCGTTCGCACAACACTCGATCGCGAAAAGAAACAGCCGACGAGTATAAGTATATAGCGCTCGTGAAAGAGATGCGTGTCGCGTGAAAAGTGCCGGTCGACTCGCCCGATCGGTTCTTGCGCCGAGCGTTCCTAGTTCGCTCTTTCTCCCCGTATGCTTACTTACTCCCACCGCTGCGCTCGTTTCACTCCTTCTCCGTCTCTCACTCTACGGAGCGCGCTGGTATTACGCACTGGCTCTCTCTCTCTCTCTCTCTATTCTCTCTCTCCTCCGTCTTTTCTTCCTTTCTTTATATACACAGAGTGTACGTGCTGTTTTTTTCAAATACATTGTGCGTATGGGGAATACTTACGGTCGGCGCGGTTTTTGTCCGGGGTGCTGCGGACGTACAAAGGGAGGATTGTTCGTACGGGTGTGAATTGTGGGGTTTTTATGTAGCGCGAGATTTTTATATCGAAGTTTCGTGTTGACGTAAGTATGAATGAATTTTTTATGAGAGAAAGTGGTACTTTTTAAAAATAGTAAGTTCTAAGATGGTAAAAAACTGATGAGAGATGAATTTGACGATTTATATATATAATCTGAAGATGGTTTTACGTGCGTAATAACGTCTGCTCGATTTGCATACCGAATGAAAAAATTCCTTTTTTTGTTCGAGAAAGCGTCGTTACGATCTACAACTTGACATATTTCACTCGGATTATAAGAATTTAGAAATTTCGACATTCCATTATCAAGAAGTACATTTTATTCCTTATTGTTTTCCAAAAAGATAAAAAAACCAATTCCCCGCTATACAAATACACCGCATACCGAAAAAAAAGAAACTAGATACAAATTCACCATAGATAAGCCGCAGACAAGTGTACATCGAGGCAGAGCGCATTTTCCACCGTATAAATAACCCATAACTCATCGGCATCATTATTCACCTTGCTTATACACACAGCAGTTTTCAAAAGCCCTCTCCTCCTGCTTCCTTGATGAGAAAAAAAATAGTGCAAGTTTGCGCAACTCTTCTACGCCCATCTGGCCAAATACGCTTAGCCCCATTCCACCTCCTCCCATCATCCTCCAACGTTCTTTCGCTCTTACTCGCGTCATTACGTAATTATCTTTTCAAAATCTCGCTCCTAACGTACTCCTCGCCTCCTCCGTATCCCCACCACTACAACTCGCAGCTTGTAGGTCCTCTAACGGGACATATATATCCCCTCCACGCGCTCGGTGTTCAAAGGGCTCGCGTGCTGCGGCGGCGGCGGTGGGGCTTGCGGCTTCTCTCGTTTCTTATCTCACCTTTTATATCTCTCGCGTGCGCGCGCGCTCGGTGCAGTTATATACACGCGCATGTGTATAGTAACCGGAGGAGTGGGGGCCGTGACATTTTTGAATGAAGACGTGCGCGAGGTTCGTGTTTCGTGTGTGTGTATATATATATGGACGCGCGTGGTTTGTGTGGCTAAGTGCACAGGCCTGTTTGTTTTATGTTGCGTGTGCGAGGATGGGAGGAGGATGTGTGGGCGTCCGGGATGTTCTTTTCTTGGAGGAGCGCGGCGATTAGGATAGGACTGGTTTTGATGGGATGTGGTGCTGTGGTAGAGAGGAAGAGGGGAGGGTGTGGAAGAAGGTTTAGGGCTTTTTATGGACTGTGTAGGACGGGAAAAGGTTTGGGCTGCGGTGGGATGGTTATGAGATTGGAATTTTCGGTTATGGAGGTGGTTTTATTTTAATCGTTTGAGCTCTTTTGTGAAACTTATTTTTAAGATATGATGGTAGAAAAATTTATCAAAGCAATAGCAGTGTCATAAAAGATTGAAAAGTTTTTATATTTATATAGCTTTATGCAGCTTTATACGTTGTCAATTAAGAAGATCGATATTTTGGTTTATCTTGAAACTTTTTCTCTCCTCTTTTACGAAAGAAATTGAACCGAATTGCACAGCTGACTGGATATTCTTTCAAATGTCGGATTAACGTAGATATTTTTAAAGGATAATAAGAAAACCAATTTCTTATATCATATTAGTAAACTAAGACGACATTTCCATATCTTGATAAAAATCTAATAGCTATAACAGTATAGTGCGATAAAAATTCGATTTCTCCACTGTAATTAACACCATACCTCGTTTAATCCAACTAAACTTCACTTTATAAACTCAAAAATCCATAAACGCAACGAAAAATAAAGCCGCACTGCCTCTGAGATTCCCGGGCACAAAAAAGAAACTTACACACCCACCTTATTACGCGAAACAAGTTCCCCGCACGCGAATATGAGGAACTTTTGAGCGGGCGAGATGCAATTACCGGATAAAAAATACCCGAAAGGCGCGCGTGCAAACGTTTTTTTCAAGGAGGCCGGGCGAAAATGTGGAGCGAGCGAGCGCCTCCTCAGGTGTATGTTTTTTTTTTACGTTTGCTCCACTTGACTCGGAAATTTAGAACACGGAGAGGTGACAAAAGGTAAAAACAAAAAGCGCCCGGCGAGAAAGTTAACCGCGCAAAAAAAGAACCGTGGCTGCTATGCTTTTTTCAGGAATTCGTAAAGGAGTGTGACATTTCACGGCGCCTAGGTGCAAGAAAAGTCGAGGTTTTTCCTCCAATAGGGAGTGAGAGTAGTAAATGTCGAGTTTGACAAGTGCGCGGAGGCCCGAAAATTTTCTGTTTGCTGAAGGAGATGCCGCGCGCTGAGTTTGAAAATAGGGAAGAAAGAAATTTACATGAGGTATATATGCGGGGACCGCGCTAAGTGTTTCTTATGAATGTTGGAGTATATACTTGAAAAGAATTTTAGTTACATAGAGAGGTATGCGTTATATGAAAGTTACCGTTTTCCGAAAACGTAGAACGTATTTTTAATGACGTTAAAAAAATGTTCATTGTTCGTGTAATGCGCGTAAAATAATAAATAATCTCCGCGCAGCTTTGAAAATGGTCAGTACGTAATTCTTCCCGTTCGCATTCTATCGCGTACATATACTGACTGTATATATTTACGTGATGTTTTTCATCGCGAACACAATAGACGATAAGTGGAAACTCAATTAAATCAATTAAAAGTAACAAAGAAAACTCCGGTGAATTATGAAAATTAACCGTTTCCTTATTGACGCTCTCAGAGGAGCCTATGTATCAGAGAGAAAAACCCGCGGCTTTCATCTGCTGCGTGTCTAATTACGTAACATATCTTTTTTTTTATTCGCAAATGTATACGCGAATAGCACGCGAAAACGATTACACTTTCACGTTGTTACAGTGCGTATAACTCAATTTCTTAGGTGCTCGCTGACATAAGGTATACAACGTCATCGGTTTTCCGATGAAAACGGAAAAATAATATGTTCGTTTCGGAGTAAGAGTTAAATTATTGTATAGAGCAAATAGACGCGTGGCTCGAATTATCCATAATCATTGCCAAAATAGACCGGTAGAACGTTTATTTTAGAAATTATATTGTAAAGTAAGCACGAGGTGTTTTTTTGGTAAAGGGGAGCACAATAGACCGTCAAAAATTTAGTACGTTATGAATTTAGCTTTTATTGGAACCGACGTGACTGTATAATTGTTCCTGTCTTACATCACGTTACCGTTAATACGTATATTTAACCGTATTAGTGTCTGAACCCATTTACATAATGAAAAAAGTGAAATTTCATGGTTTTATGGTGGTTTAATGATAATGTTAAAGCTTGTTTATTATTTTTTATTTGCCCTTTTAAAATGTGAATTGGTACTATTTTAAAACCACTAACATTATTAATCATTATTAAAACTACTATTATTAATAATTTGCATATAACAAAATTTTTACTTGAATAGTCTTATTATGCGATATATCTTTACCTTATAAAAAAACACTGTAACGTAATATCGAATTCAAGCTCAAAATCTTTCTCACCCTATTTGATGGTTTATTAAAAAAGTAATTATTTAAAAAAACAATTGTAACAATAACTATAATGTTTTTTTACTCTACTGACTAAATATCTGTTACATCTAATCAACTAAATAAAAAATTATTTCCTTTCTTAAATTCAAGTCATCCAATAATCATAATACAAAACAAGTACCTACTCCTCTGACTTATTTAACATCCCAACTGTTCCTGCACGACAACTCAATCCCTCCCCACACTTCACCGGTAAAAAAAATCATCCCAAATCCGGTACCGTATATGTATAATAATACTTTTCCGCGAAACCGCGCGAAACATAAGACGAGCCATACATACACCCCGCACGACACCGAAAATCGATTGGGCGGGCACGTCGCAACCGCAACTCGACTTCCTCCAACGGCTGACAGTCGACTCGGATTTCAGGGTCTCGCGTGCGACGACGATTTGCGCGTCCGTCATTATCACCGGGACGTTGTGTAATGTCGACATCACAGCGCCTTATCGCAACGTACTTAGATGTATACGAAGGCGCGAAGTCGTAATTAGGAGGGATGTGGTTGGGTGTGGCGGATCGAGGATTGAGCTGTGTGTTTTTATAGGGGGGATCGGAGTTTGTTTGGGTTTGGGAATGTAAAATTAGAAAGAGGTACATGAAATGTTTTTTGTAGTCTATGTGATATGGGTTCCCAATTATATGATAAATGTGTAATTATATACGTTAGTTAAACTGGTGTTTTAGTTTAGTTGTACGTTTATGATTGACACGTGTTACAGGTAGGTATTTAAAAATGATTAATATGTTGATGACATACCAACAAATTGGGACATTTTTTTACAAAAATTATACGGAATATAAAATGTATTTATATAAAGTTCCATTTTTAACAAAAATATAATAAATATGATGTGAAAATTCAAATTATTTCATGTAAGATATACCAACCACCTATACTAGTATTATATTTTTCAGGGCTCATAAAACTTCATCGCTCTACTGCCTACAATCATTATTTCCCCCTTTGTTACGTAGAATTTATCTCCTATAACCTTTTATCACTTTTTGTGTAATCCTTTTACGATCGTTCCCCTTAAAACAATCCGCGATTAATTGTAAAAATATTTAAAATCAACCATCGATCCTTTCCTTAAAAAAAAGCCTTATTACCTACCTCCACGTACAATAAAACAAAAAGTTTCATCACCCCGCAAATTTCATAACAATACATATCAAAACAAAGACACAAAGAAAGGTAGGTACGAACAGTATATATCACTCGCGCCCATCTTCATCAAATATACAAACAAGACTGTTTTTCTCTCTCTCCCCCGAGAATAGAGCAATCATTCCATCGCGCTGTATTTAGGAAAGAGACGCAACGTCAAGTGGGATATGTGTATTTCTCTCGCTTACGTATATACGCACGCACGCACGCGAGCGTTTAAAATGAGGACTGGCGTATAGGCATTTTTACCGTCTTTTCGTGCCATTATAATGTATGAATCTCGAGTGGGCCGTCGCCGTCCCTTTAACTGTAAACAGCGCTCGCAGGAATTTCAATTGTAACGCTCTGGATGGAATAAGAATGGGCATTGCGGCGAGGGAGAGAGGAAAAGGGGAACGACGCGGCGAGGAATGAGGCGTAAAAGGCGTAATGCGGAATTGACACTCTGTGCGCGTAGAGACACAGAGAGAGATGGGAATTTTTCGCAGACTGATTTCCAAGCGGTGATTGTTCTTCATGGCGTAATTGTACCGTTTTACATTATGCGTTTAACCGTCGTATTAAAAATAATTAATAGTCACGCGACTCTTGTTTAAACTTTGAATTGAAATTGTTAACAAAGTGATTAACAAATTTTTCTGAATATTTTTGTGTGATTATGAAATAATTTTATTTAAATTTTCCTTGTCAAAAGATATTAGCTTGAATAATTACCGGAACTTTTAAATAACGCTGTTTTCGATAATTTGTATTAATTTATCAAGTCGATTAATTTATCTATAGAAACATTTTTCACAACCTAATAATATACCAGAGACAGCGCATTTTTTTCTACTTACAACAAATTAGTCGTCACAAAATTATATGGACACTTTAAAAACGCTCGTCGGCTAATCGCACTTTAATAAAGATATATTCGTCAACGGTATTATAATGGATAACGCATTACACGAGCACTTAGCTCGTAAAAACGGAGCAAATTACCTTGAATAGAAATTAACTTTCAGAAAAATAAAAAGTCATAAATGGCTTAATTGGACACGACGTATTTACTTGTGTATACATATATACCTGCGGTAAATTCAATACACGGGGCGCGAAAGTAGGTTCAAAAATGGGACAAAAAGGCAATTTTTCCGTAGTTCTCTCTGTGTGTAAGACTCGTCGGTACGCTATTAATTAGAGCGAAGTACATAGTCATCAGAGCAAAAGTCTTCGGCGATTAAAATCAAAGATAGGGGGAGAGGAAGAGAAACGGAGGAACAAGGGCAAGCCATATTATAGGTACGGACAAAGCTGCGGCGAGTATATAGGTACAGTTAGCCGATGGATTAGATAAAGGAAAATACCGATATAACCCTCCTCTCGCGGGACGGAAAGTACGGGTGTGCTGAACCGTTAATTGCAGAAAGCAGCGACCATTGTGGTGGATTTCGAAAAAAAAACACACACATACAGAGAGGAAGTTGAATGCAGTTGAGCATTAGCAGCAAATGTAGTATTGAGAAATTGAATCGAGTAGTTTCTTAGAGCGGTTATATATAGCATCGATTGGTATACATATAGGTACGCCGCAATCATACGGAATTCGCTATAACGAGTCTTGAAATTATTTTCAAATTTACCAATAAGAAGAGCGCGCGTAGTCTTGTGTCTTTGCAGTTGGAAATAACTGCGCCATTTCAAATTACGCTTGATGGAGAAAATTTTGATCCATTAATACAGCGCGTCGAAGCGGCAATTTGCTAATGGTTTTGCTTTAATGTCAAATAAATTCTACAATGGTCGCACTCAAATAATATATTCTCGATCCATAAAAACCCACAGTAACCGTAAAATAATCCATATGACAATGGTACCAAAGCCTCGATAAAAATTACCCGTCTTTCAGCACCCCAAAATACCAGCCTGCTGAATTTCCCTCGTAATCATATAGAACCCGCTGAAAACAAGACGTCGAAATCGAGCTTAAAAGCACCAGCTACACTACACCATACGTACGTACGTCCAGCAGCTTACCGCGCGCTCGGCTAATGAACGCTCGAGAGGGGGGCGCAAACGGTCCCCTCCGCGACTTCCTGCCAATTGCGGGCAATTTGCAATCATCTATGATCCCCACACGTCAGGGTCCTCGACGTGCCGCAGCCTCCCACTACTCTTCGCCTCTCTTCCCAGGGATTATGTACGTGTCTGTATATATGTGGTGGCACTTTCGGCGAGACCGAGTAGTAGTACCTACGAGCGGAGAGTAAGTGCTCGCGCGATGGCTTTTAACGCGGCGTGGGTGGCTGGGATTTGAGGAACGCGGAGGTAGGAGGGAAACTCTTGCCTCTAGTTTCAAGTGTGTAAGAGGCTGCCATTGTGGTTCTTGCGAGGTATATGGGAAGCTTTGAATAAGTGGTTAATTGCTCGTATTAAATTAATGAAGTTTTAAGGCCTTTTTTGTACAATATATATATATACGTTACATAAAAGCGTTAAGGAAGAGGAACTTTCGTTATATAGACACAACATCAATCGCATACCTTTATAGCTTAGAAAGCGAACTGACAATTCATATACATTTGTCATATGACGTCATTCGCATAGTTCATCATACTCTCAGACACAATAGGATATGTACAAAATATATTCCTCCATCGTCGTCAACTTCCACGCGATGCTTTGCAGAAACCTCAACCAAGCCCACACTGGGCTCCCCTCCTATATATACAGAAATCACGACGGCCTCGCTCACGCCGCGCGGGAGCGATAAAACTACACACGCAAGCGCGCTCGAGGCCTATTTAGCGCACGTCGGTGCAACGGAGAGAGAGAGAGATATACGATGTATATATGCGCGCATGTTAAAACACGAGGCGGCCTACCTACGTGTCGACGCGACAACGACGAGACAAGATCGTGTGTGCGAGGCGTGTGTGTGTGATGGATGGGTCCGTGCGCTTTCAGGTCGCCGCGAAGTTCGCGCGATGAATTATGGAATAAAAGTGGCCATAGGGTGTGGGCGCCCGCGGTATCGTTGGATAAGTTTTGCTCGCGATTGTTGTATTGGACGTGTGATCGGGTGCGATTTGAAGTTTGATGGTTGGATGGTGGTAGGTGGTAGGGTTGTTATATATAGTGGTTGGAATGAGTTAGAGAGTTGGTTGTTAGTTAAATCGAGTATAGTAACAGGTTTGGAAAGTTATCAAAGAAATTTACTTTCAGAAATACTACTATTTTAGTAATTAAAAAAAATAATAATAATGTTACAAGAATTTGAAACAACAATTTTCTTTAAATTTTTATCGCACCCTAATGATGTAAGTAAACCGCGTTCAGCCCCATAAATAATTATTTCGGTATACCTATACGTCGACATTATCATTACTACGTACTTATAAATCACACGCAAACAATTATTTTAATATTATTTATCTTTCGAAATTCTATTCAACTCCTTTTGTCTTCGAGCAGAGAACTCCACAACCACAGAGTAGTACTTAAATCCGCGTAAACCCAAACGAACTTTACCTTCAGCAAAATTCGCTCGACCTCACATACAGAACCATCGCAGCCGTAGCAATAAAATTAACCACGCACGTCACTACAACATAACGCCTGCGCTATATCGACTGGTTCACCGCAGGTCTTTTTTTGCGCTCGTGCACGTAAATATTTTACGAGTCGACAAAAGACCTTCTCTTTGAACCCCTCGAAAATTACCTATTATCCCCTCTGCTCGTCTCGGTCCATCAGCTCCGGTCTGCGCGAAATCGCACGCGCAGCGAGTAATAGATCGTCCGATTGTTCGGGAGAAATTTTCATTTTCACCGCGCATGCAGGTGAGCGTTGATGGTAATTTATACCTTGCCGCGAGGAAGAGCGCAATCGAGATGGATCATTGCATTGTGCACGGCGGGATGGAAATCGTGCGCGGCGCTGTTCCTTGGGAAGGAGGAAGCTGCGCCGCTCCTTGATTGAATCGAATTATTTCTCCGGATATTATTGATGTGCGGACGCTATAGTGTGTGAGAAAAGATCCAGGAGACGATGAAGTTTATATAATGCACGAGTGCTTTGATAATAATGCATGCGTATATAGTAATCTATAGGAGAGAACTTCAATTGCTTTGAATATTATATCTATGATAATATACGCTTGCACGTATGTATATTAAGATAAAGGACAAAAATGACCCGATATCTTTCAAATTTCATTATATAGACGCGAGTAACATCCGTAACTCGATACCCACCTTTACAAGACACCGCAGAGGTAAGTAACGCGAACCTACCTCCCAGCCCGCCGAGATTTCGCTCTCCTGCTCGTACACACACACACCTAACTGGCGCAACGCCGCGCTGTGTGGGCGTGTGAGAAAGAGGAAGCGGCCCATTGTTTAGGACGCGACCGGTAAAGAGAGGGAGGGAGAGAGAAAGGTCGGATCCAGCGAGCCATAGCTAATTCGCCCGATTGCGTCTCGCCTGTATATACCACACGCGGCTTTGCAAAATCGATTAAACACCTGTCGGACGTGGGCGTTATTTCGGCCGAGATTTATATCTCTACTGCCGTGGCGTGGCGAATGGGTTAATCAGGAGGTGGATCAGGGAAAGTGATATGCTGTCGCGTGTAGGTATGATGATTTGCATGATGCATCGGACTTTCAACGTATATATATAAGTGTAGGATGTTGGTGTCGGGGAGAGTGCAAGTTTTTCTGGTTCGCCGTTTCCGATGTTGTGGGATTTGCGAGGATGTGGTGGTGGAGTGTGGTAGTGAAGGAACAATGGGGGAGATATTGAAAAAGGAAATGTGGCGATGGGATCGAAGATTCGTGGTGGTGGTATCGATCTGGTTTTCTGAGTATGAGATAGTTGTAGTTTAATGGTATAAGAAGGTTTAGTAAAAATAGTGTATATGGAAATGTAGCTTTGTTTCGTATAAACACATAAATATGTAGAGAAATGACAAAAACATATAGTAATCATTCTAGTAAAGGGAATATTTTTTAATTTATATATCACTAAAAAATGCATCGCAGTAGAAAAAGACGAATCCAGTAAGACATGCAATTTTGAAAAGACTCTGGACAGACACATATAATATAATATATTAACGTATACTTGTACGAATTGTTTCTTAAATGTCCTAGTTCCTTTTCTGATCAAAACTCACTTACTTTCGTGATCCATATACATATAAATATATGCGCTTCTAGATAACCCCTTTATATGCAATAACTGAATTCCCAATATCCTGAGTATCCTCCTTTCTCAATACTAAATGAATTAAAATCTATATAATTAATATCCTGGAAAGACTAGAACGAATGAACAAGATTCATTGCAAAATTAAACGCTCTACTTTATACAAATCCCCAATACCACTCTAAACCTAAACATTCATATACCCTCAAGTTCTAAAGACTAAAACCCATCATTCGTTGCACATTTATACCTCTTGCTCAAACCCTGACTAACGTATAGCCTTCGAAATGCAAAACCAACCATCCTTCTAGGCGCGCGCAGGTGCAATCCACCCGTCGCGAAACCTAGCATTTCCGCGCTCGGCAACACCATCGCCCGCTCGTTGCGCAACGAGCAATTGACAGCAATGCGCGCCCCATTGCGCAACCCATATATACTCATAGAAAGTCTCTCTCTTACTCGCAATGCTAGATGAGCCCCGGCGGGCGCGATGTAGATCGCGTCTTGGACGATGATGCGGGCGGCGGCGCACGCACGTACACGCCCACGCTGTAATTGTCGTGTTTGCACGCACACACGCCATTTCACTCTTTGTATAGCGAGAGAAAGAGAGGGAAAGAAGAGTTGGGGGAAAATGGGACGCCCGCACACAAGTGCAGGCGGCGATCTGGTAAAAACCGAAAACTACGTGTGTGTATCTGGGTGTGTGTGAGTGTGCGTGTCTGCAAGCGCAGCGTGGAGATTAGTGTCAATTGACGTTGGCGCGCGGTTTTTAACGCTTTTCTTGGGATGACGTGAAAACGGAATTAGGGGTTTTGGGTTGACGAGGAATTTTTAGTGTATGTAAAGTGATATTTCTTAATTTTGATTGTAGGCCTGTTTAGAGTGATATTTATAAAGAATTACTCGGACAAGATAAATACATAAGCTATTTAACTAAAATATTGTAGTGCTCATATTTATGTAAAAAAATTTTAATTGAAGTGTTAATCGGTGATATGCTTCACGATATTATTTAGCATCAAAGATACTATTATTACGATCTAACGATTTTCGGTATTTGAATACCAATGCACAATAGAGTTATACGATAATATTTATTCAGGATGTATTACATGCACTAATTGATCAAACGAAGCAACTTTCATTGTTACAAAACAAAAGAATGCATTGTGACGTCTTCTGTTTCTTCTTCTGAATCACCACTAGATAAACGGCCGTATATAATTAAATCGTTCTAATAGTTTAATCGATGAAGAATCCCAGCGACCAATTATCTAATAGTATGTAATCTTCGAAAAGCTCGCTCTATAACAAATTTAACATCTTTATTTATTAGGTTTGCTATAGATTTGAAATATATATATTTCCCAATCCATATCTTTTCATAGTTTATAACGGTTTACTTTCATAGTGCTGAATATTGAATGTGAGATAAAAAAAATGAAGCAGTAAATGCAATATTTATCGTTTTATCTTCGTGAGAAAAACTTGGGAGGTTATAAACGAGTATTCCCGTAAAAAGTTTCGCTGTGCATACAATGTACAAGTACACCTGATTGATTTTATTACAATAGCACGTATATATACAGCAAAAACACTCTCTGAAGAAATACGGACTTTCTGTTTCTAATCTTGCGCCACATCTTCCAAGTTCCAGAAAATAGCTTTTCGCTTTTCTCTCTCTCTCTCGTTTAATAGGTATTTTCACATAAAAGTTTCCCAGATAATAAATCCTACGATAACACGAGATATCTCAATTACGTGCTACTTTTAAACCCACGAAATATTAAAACAAATTTTTTCCTACATTTTAAATATATTGAGATACGAATCCTACAGTTTCGCAGCAAGACAAAGAGCCCGTAAAAAGCGAAGAATTCGAGAGAACCGATTCATCTATAGCCGCGGCGAACCATCAAATTCCCGCTCCAGTGTCAGGCCATGCGTAACGACCCTAAGGCTTGCAACGCAGTCCGCATCCTTCCCAGTCTCAATCTTCCCAGAACGAGCCGCGTGAAACCCTTTCGCCGAGGTCCGAAACCCTTTCTCTCTCTCACACAAGGTGTCGGATTCTCTCTCGTCTCCGAGAAAGGCGCAATTTCGCTCCTCCGTGTAATTTGCGCGGGAAAAGGCTGATTTTTCATCCCGAGGTCGGGACCGAACGCTCGAGGATGTCGATTCAATGACGAGAAAGTAAGAGAGGAGAATTTTGTTTGTAATGCATGGCTGCGTGTACGTGCGCGCTTCGTGGTTGTAATTTGGCTGCGGGGAGAGAGAGATGTATGGGTGTTATTGTCGAATTGAATGAGCGGATTCTTTGGGTGTGCGGTTTTCAGTGGTACGTATAGAGGAAAGTTTCGGGATTTCTGACTTCTAACGGTACTTGGAAATTCCGCTAATAATAGTATGTGATCGAATGGGAGTATGAATGATTGAAATAGATCTAAAAAGTTTGCATACTTTCGAGAACATAATAAAACCTTATTATAGATGATAATTTTGAAAAATATAGGGCTAACACAAGTTTTCAATATATACATCAGGGTTTAATTAAATCTCGCGCTTTTACCAAGAAAACAAGCTGTCGGGAATTTAATTAAAAGTAATTTACAGGAGCTTGAGTAGAAAGTTGAGGATGTAAATTTGAACGTGGAAAATCTCCATCATGGACCGCGGCGATGGCATGCCTGCACTATACTCGACTTTTCCTATCGCACACGTAGTCCAAAATTTATTGTACACTCGCATTAATCAACTTTACTTTAATCTCAACAAACCCAACCCCCAAAACTTCCCCGCATTCATTTCTCAACAACGTTGTACATCACCACGCTGAATTCCGCACACACAGCAGATCACACACATATACACGCGCGCATACCAACGTACGCGTAAGTGGTCCCCGTAATCGCGCAGCGCGCGCCGGATTAATTCTTTCCGTCGGCATCTAAATCATCTCGTCAAGGCTAATGAGGCCTCGCGTCGCCCGATGAATTCGCCGCCCGCGCGCATGCGCGTACCTTGGCCTAACTCGGGCTCTCCGCGTACGCGCGCACCGGGCGACTGTACGTCTATTGTGCCCGATACGGGGGATCGACTTGCGCTCCATAATGTGTAAAATAATGTGTTATACTGTGAGAAAGGATATTTAATTAATTTTAGGAACGATGGGCGAGTTATTTGATGGAATAGTTGTGTTTCGGAAATGAAGGATAGTGTCGAGTCGTGTAACATGGGCTACTTAAAAGGTTTTAAATAAAGTTACATGTACTGAGAAGTAGAATTACGTTTACTGAAAGGGAAACATTTTTGTTCGATATTTAATATAAATGTAACGAATGAAATATTAATTTGTCATAAGCGTTGATTAATTTTCAAATATTAATGTTCCGATAATGAAATAACTTTTATTCAGTTATAATAAGTTATAAAATATGCATTTCATTTATCATGTATTATAAGATATTTAATTTCATTAATTTCGCGTGATATCAATAACAATTAGCTCGTACATTTCAAACGAATTATGCGCCATTAATTGTACTTCAATTCCGAATTTCACGTATAAATTATATAACCATATTTAAATTTCTTTTAATTCCCAGCTCGAATATCCTTCAATCGCATTAAATTCACCCCGCACCAGAAAACTTTATAATACGTTCCCGGTACATCTTCATACCAAACATTTAAAACCCTCATTTATCCATCATCCTCCTTTGCTTTCCCGGCCAACAACATCCCTCATTATATACAACTCCGCTAAAGATATAACAGGATCGACTATACAACCTACTCCTCCTCGGTCGCATTAATATTTCACGGACGTTCGCGCTGCGCTCGCTCGATTAATCTTATAAGCTCATATATACGCAGCGAAGAAGAAAGTGCAACGCACGCGCCGGCGAGTCTCTTTAACCGCTTGATTCGCCGCTGCGTGTATTAGGACTAATTGGAAGAACGGGCTGCATTATGCGGCCGTTGGCTCTCTCGTGCGCGGAGATACTTAATTGTTTTGGACGCGCGCGCGCGGGTTTCGCGCAAACACTACTAGGCTCTCTACGCAATTGGTCCATTGTTTGGGCGGATTTTTTTTTTCGAGCTGATTGGCGGTAATCGCGGTGTGTATCTGTGTAGCAGTGTGATAGAGATCTTTGTTATGCTTGTAGGAGGTGGTAGCCAGGAGTAGTATGACTAGACAGGATAACTGAGGCTCTTGTACGCTTTTTATCGATGACTAGATATTGTTAGCGGTTAGGCTTATCATAATGTGTATCGTTTATTGTAGGCGTTTTGAAACACGAATACAGTAGCGTTTTTTATACTAGAGGGTGATATATCGGGATTATGAATCGGGGTACACACGAGAGCGTGAAAGATCAATCGACGGAAGGATTTTTTTTTCCGGTTCGAGAGAGATACGCGATCTTTGAATGGTCCGCAGGCTTTCCCGTGTATATACTTCATTGTACGAGTCCAAAGTTATGTAAGGCGTTAAATAGCTTCGTGGAAATAAAAACGAAGATACAGTTTTATCTTCGGCTGAACTGCGAAGTTGGCAGTGTTTACTTTATCTTGTGTATTGCTAACCGTTTTTGCGTGTAGTATATAATGTCGGGAGAGACTGAGGTTTCCTTCCTCGAGCGATAAAACGAATAAATTATTATGATTTACAAGTATATTTCGTTGGATTTTAATCTGCACTAGAAAATACGGGGTCATGTTTTATAAGTTTCCTTAAATAAACTCGGTAACAGGTTATTTCGAGACCTCAAGAAAGCAAAATATTCAGATAACTGATTGTGGCTTTTATAATCTTATTGTTTGGATTATTTTGTTTGTAATGTATATTCTTAATATAATTTTATGATGTTTAAAAAAAGTATGTCTCGTGGTACTCAATTTTTCCTACTGACACGAGCTCATTGCGAATTGAATAAATTTTTAATCAGTTTTTAATAACTTAATTTGGCTTGAACATTATATCACTTTAATAATAAACATTTCAAAAATTACACAATAATAAAATTTGCAAAAGTTCCACTGACACACAAAAATAATTCCACGTACATTTTTTCATTCATCCAAATCTGACCTGAGCACCATATCATTCTCTCCATTCAATACCTCGTGTCAATCAACCCAACTAATGACTAATTAAAAAAAATTCACTTTACTCAAGCAAATTCCACTCTACGTCGCTCCCCACCAACCTACCACACTCGACGTTCTAAAACCTCGGCCACCCAACTCTTCAATAAATCGCAAAAATTCAACGAACGAAAATCCCGCATCGACCCAAAAATAGTCTCTTGTTTATTTTTCCACGAACGCGGAGGCGGGAGACTTTCACGCGTGCGTCTCGACGAGCGTTCGATGCCTTATATCGGCGCGCATTTGGCGCAATTAATGTTTTTCCTTTCCGCCGCGTCAGCGAATAATTCCGTGAGAGTGCGCAAAGCTGCGGGGCCGATCGCGCCCACACGCGATTTTCAGAATCGCGATGATTGGGTTGCGTAATTTTTACGATTATTGGTGTTGCTGTTGTGTAAGTAGGTATAGGCGGTTTTTGAATTATTGTGGTGTAGAGCGCATTTATTGATTTTTACACGCATTCTTTGTGTATTGGAATGATCGGGTTCTAAGGTATACTTGAAATATCAAGTTATTGCCAGGGAAATAAGTAGGCAGTAAAATATTGGACAGTGGCGATAGAAAAATTACGTAATACTTCGGTGAGAAGAACTTTATTACAGGGAAAATATTATAAACAGTAGAAGATTAAAACAAATAATTTTTCTTGTAATACTATTTAGAAAGTTTTTTTTATATCTACTTACCTAACATAAATACCATTTCCCACATAACTCTATAAACAACTATTAAACAATTACACGATCACCGAAATCTCATTACACACCGTCCCTAATCAAACTATACAAACTTCATCGCTCGCTCCGTCTGCAAGCTCTCTACCACCGGCAGCTTTTCGCCTTTTCACCATACCGGCATCACGACATAGTCGCACGTACACCACATCCACGTACGTATATTTACATAAAAAAATATCCTTATCTATATACCTCCGCGCGCGCGTGCGCACACTCGCGAACCGTTATTGCCTATTCAGTATACATATGCACGTTATATATACCATAATACGCTTTCTAAACGTGAGCGCGCGAATCTTATCAGTTATCACGAAAGTCCATTTCGGCGGCATGCGCTGCAGCACACTCTCTTTCACTCGCGGTACTATAACGTCATTATTACACTGCACGACGACGACGGCGGCGCAACATATATAGGTATGCGTATGGTGTCCTAGAAAAGAACGCGCGCGATTTCTCCGCAGGTTAAATGTCGCGAAAACCTGCTTTTACCATTCGCGCGCGCGCTGTTTTCTTCGCTGCGCGCGCGCGGGTGTATAATTTTGTCGGTGGAAAGGGGATCGGTTTGATTATCGAGCGAGGTGTATATGTGCATCGAAGCGGCTGTTTAGCACTCAATTGTAGTTGCGAGGCTTGATTTATGAATGCAGGCGATGCACTTTCGTGTATAGGCCGCGTTTGCTATTTTATATCGACGCGCAGGTAAATTGACGGGTATATTAGCCGTGGCGCAAGATGATGTTTATTTTCGCTTTTGTAATGTCGCGTCGTGGTGTGTGGCAAAATTGAAAGTGTTGGTTAACATTCGTCGCTAGAAAGTAAAAACTTGGGTAAACATTGCTGCACTGATATAATTAATTTTAAATGCAACGATGAAATTCGTGAAATTTCATTTTAGTTTATAATCTCTATAAACTATATAATGCCTTTTACTATGCGCACAGATCAAATTACACACAAAACAATTTGAAATAGATAATGTATATCAAACCATTACTCAACGCACAATCTATGACTTACATTAAACTTTATCACCCGGCTGATTCACTAATTCAATCATCGCCAAAACCTTTCCATTCAAACCCTCGTAACCCATATCTCCTGCACGCACGCCACCCAATTCTTATACCTTTACACCCATTTGTAAATAAAAGAAAGAAAAACTATTTGTCAGACTCACCGCTGTCGTGCGAACACCGGTCGACGTGCGCGCTGCTGCTGCTGCTGATGCACGAGAGAGCTGTCAGTCAATCACACTGTGCTGCGGCGATGCACACAAACACGAGAGAAAGAAGTTCGGGTTATATTGCGCGCGGCCGGCAGAGTCAGCGATCACGGACTGACGCGGCCGCGGCTCGGGGAAGCGCGAACAGTACGGCTCTCCGAGGAGCGAGAACGAGCGACGCGGCATCTGTCGGGTAGAACAGGAAATGTGCACTGCTGTGTATGCGGATGGTACTATGCGATGTGTTGAGTGACGATGATGAGGTGGGTTTTTTTTTTTGGGAGAATTGAGGGGTTTTCCGCTTATGTTTGTTGATGGTTTATTAAATGGACTGTGATGGATTTTTAAATTGAAGAGTACTTGTTTATAAGTATGAATTGCTTAAATTGTGGCATTGAAGATTTAGGAAAAGTGTATAATATGAATAATATCATCTCTAATGTAACATTATAAAAAAAATATTGGAGTATATGTAAATAAAGAATAACAAGAAGAAAAAAACATTTTTTTAAATCACATTTAATTATTAAAAACTAACGAATGCTACAATTACAACTGAGCTTGCAACCGAGTTATTTAATTATTGTATTCACTAAAGAGAATTATTTTATTGGCAAATTATTGAGGTGAATGTCCATCACTCATTCAGGATCCTTAATTAACCAATTAAGGGCATGAAAGATAGACTTTGACAACATTGTTGAAAATTTATAAATACGAAACTCTGCAATACATCGACAAACTGTCAAAGTGTCAAGGGTGGAGAAATGTATATCGCTAGCAAATAATTATACAGACAAAATTCTGAACGTCTATATAGTTATCGATAAAATATAATGATATAAATAATTCAAATTTTATCTATAACCCGATTTCATATCAGTAAAATATTTATCTATAGTTTATTAGTCAAATGTTAATAAACATTCAGAGATTTGAGAACAAAGTTTTGATACGTAGGTACGAAATATTTTCACGATAAGACACGTTTGGTTTGTCGATATTAAATCATAATAATTTTGTTTAAGTGACAAAAAATATTTCTTTAACATTTTTGCTGTATTTTTGGCATACACGGTTCAAATTTACAGCAGCATATCATTTCCGTGTTTATATACGATAAAAACACTGTGATAAACATATCTGAAAATTGTAAAAAAGTGTAGTCATAAATG
>UXGD01003811.1:0-19112 GCA_900474315.1 Torymus auratus
GTGTACATATTGTTTACTTCATTTCGTATAATATTACGTAAATAACTTAGGTGTTATAATGTGTATATGTGATAAGCCTATTAAACTCTTTATGGTCATCATATTTATATGTATTTGGTAAAACACACGGTCTAAAAACGATGGTGAAAAATTCAGCTTCCCAAAACACCGGGGTCACCCCTAATTTTGCTCAAAAATCACCCCCGAAAACAGTTTTTCGCTTATATCTCGAGAACGACAAGAGATATTGAAAAAAGTCCCAAACAAAAGTTGTAGATCGTGAAATTTTACACAAAGATGACCTATCAGTTTTTTGTTTTTGATAAAATTAAGCTTGAGAAAAGCATGCAGAATCTGCAAACAGCTGGCGGCCGGAGGGGCAGGGAGGCGAGAAGATAGCAATTTTCAAGAATTTGCAAGAGTGAGACAATAATATCAGAAATAATGTTTTGGCTCATACATGCTGAAATATATCTATATATAGCAAGACAAGATGGCGCAGTTTAGCCATTAGCCCCATTTGGTGCCCAATATACAGCGCTAGCTAACTTACGCCATCGTGGATGGATGTCAAATCCCAATGTCCACTCACATGTATTTTCAACCTACTTTGTCGAACACTTTTTTACAATTAAATCTGATGCCCCGCGAACGTGCGCCTCGTCGCACGCATGCCATCGTTTAATATCTACTGCTGCTGTTCTCTCACGCATGCACACGACCAAAGAGCCATGAAATTCCGACAGATAAATTGAGTCAAGGATAATACGCGCTAAATTAAACAAAAATTCAGCCCCCCGTTAATTTGATTCTGATCCGATTCATCAATTGGCCTTTATTTGTCGAGCGTGCGCGCGGGCATGCGAGCTATCATCGCCGAGATAAAAGTACGCGAGCATTTAAAGCAAATATGACGGGCATTTTTTTATCGTTTCGACGCGGCAGCGGCAGAAAAAAAAACATTCACCACGTGGAGTACTTTGTTGATAAACAAGCGTATATACGCACTTCAATGGAATGCTTAATATTTTGCAGAAGATTTTTTTTTTTCAATATTTTCACGATGATAATAACGCTTGTATATATAGCAGTACTGGCTTTTTTTATCTAAAAGAGGGCACAGCAATGCAAAGTGTGATTTAAATAATTACCGTGTGGAGAGTCATTCTTTGCAGAGTAAAAATAGAAGCCAGGAAAAATTATACATGTTTGTATGTATTGCGATAACACTTCACGTAATGAAGCAGCAGCATATCTAGCCCAATTTTAAAACAACAAAAACATAAGAATTCATTTCCACAAGTATACACTTCGAAGAAAATTAATTACGAGTGGAATTCATTAAAGTATCCCATTCACCTAACAACCTGTGTATGTTATACTTTTATGCCGTACTCACAATTTTAACGATGTATCTCACTGAACGACCAAACGCTCTCAAGTTGAGGACAAACTATCCTCCTCGGAACGTTTCATGTTTTCCCGAAATACTTAAAAAGTCGACATTCAAAAGAAAGTTTACAAGTAAACGCCTATCCCAGCACAAATATCCCAGAGAGCCAGTCGTCTGCTTTATTCCTCTCTCTCTCTCTCTCTCCCGCGCGCGTAGATGCGCAAACAGCCGCCCAAAAATGAGGCAAAAGTAACAAACGCTCGGGGAACACTCTTTACACCGTATCTCTCTCTCTCTCTTCCTCCCGGGAAACTCCCCCCTTTTCGAAAGTTTCAAAGGCGTCGATCGAAGCGAGAGTCGTTCTCACCTATAAACACAAGGACCCGCGCACGGCGCGTCGACTCGTATCTGTCGCTCGCTCCGTTCGCAGCAAGTTTGTCACCCCACCTCTCTCTCTCTCTCTTCCCCAAAGGAGAGTAACGACCTAACGTCTTTTGCCTGGATTAACGGGATCCTGGTTCTGGCCTCTCGCTCTCTCTCTCTCACTCGCCCTCGCGCGAGCTTTGCTCGTAAACAAAGCCCGGATAAATCGTCCCCTCGCGCAAGTGCCGCTTTTACCGCTTTCTCTCTCTCTCCCTCTGTGTTACTTCGTACCTCAGTATAGTTGCCGGGGCTGTTTTCTGTTTCGCAGCTGCTGAAACTTCCCCCGCGCGCGCACTCGCGTGCGGGACTTTAAAGCCTGCGGGTCCGTACGCGCGAGGCTTGATCAAAGCAGGCGCGCAAAGTCTCTCTTTCATTTTCCGTCTGTTTTTCGCTTTAGCCGCGCGTGAGCTCCTACCGCCGCTGGACGAATTTTAGCAGCAGGTGTATAGTTTTCCGCGAACGCGATGCACGGCGGTCAAAGTTTTTTTTTGATGGCGCACGCCCGCGACTGCCGCTGCAATTTGAATTTCGGGGAATCCGCAAAAAGGGCGTACCGCTTTTGTTAACCCGGCTGCAGCTTTTTCCAACGGGGAACTAATTATTTTATGGAGGAATTGCGCGAGCAAGCTTTGAGAAAGGCAAAGCTCGCATTTATGTTTGCGTAAAGAGTGAAATTTATTTCGTTTGTAATGAAATGTTCAGGCGGATTAATGAGAGGTGTGTGTATGGGGAGAGGCAGGGTTTCAGTTGCAGCAGCGTTGATTAAAACAATATTAAAATTGTTATTTCTGTAACACATTGTGCGCGAAATGAAAATATTTTGACGAATACTTTATTTTTGTTATATGACATATAGGAGACTTGAATCCGTATAAATGTTTTATGTTACAGGTGAGTATAATATGACCGAAATGCTAACGTTTACGCACAAAGTTTTCTCTTTGGTGGGTGAGTTTTTATACGACTATATTAAATTACTCTACCGACAAACTATGTTTAACTTATAATACACGTACATCACGTACGTATCACTGGATGATAAAATATAATCCACACGTTGTCTTCTCGCCTTCAGCGAAAAAACTTGGGTATATACCGTGCGCATTAATCAATTTTCATGAACTCTAATGCATTTTCTGCTTTACAACAGCATAATTGAAATAACTCGTTGCCACGGCGAAACTTCATATTCCGCATATTCCTCTCCCTTTTTGCCGGCGTGCGCACATTTTCCCTTGGAAAAAAGGCATTCCCCCGAAACTTCGCACACACCAGAAGTTTCGCGTAGTATACATATATATATGTATACGCGTGCGCATACGCAAAAATGCAAAATAAAGGGCACTTTTCAAATAAATTTTATTTGTTTGCGGAATTCTCTGGCAGCGACACGCGGTCGCGACATCGCAAAAATTGCGTAAATCACGGAAAACACGCAAATTTCCCAACAATGCGCCCACCGTGTTCCTCTCTTCTCCGTCTGTTCTCCCCGTTCTCCGCGTCGCCGGCGGCGGCCTTGATTTACAAGTGGCAGGCTTTTTCGCCACGCGGGCGCGCGAAATTCACGCAAAAACCATGAGCACGGCGCGCCTCGGAAAGTTTCGGCGTTGGGGAGGGAAGCTTTTTACGCTGAAGATCACGCGCGAGAGAGCGTCTGAGTCTTATGACGGCGGTGATTTTCCGCGGGCATTTTTGCGTTCATTAATTTCCCCGAGAGATAATGCGGCGTCGAGAGCAATAATTTCGGGCTGCGAGGAGGTAAGAGGCGAGGGAGAGAGAGAGAAATGCCTCCGGCTCTAAGAGCAAGTCGGTGTAGCCATTGAGCATTAAGATATCAATTTGGGAAAAGGTCTTGAAATGACCGTCTTACTATGTACGACCTTTTCTACTTAGCGGACGGGCCGCAGCGCGTACGTGCGCGCGCTATATG
Source organism: Torymus auratus (assembly GCA_900474315.1). Classification (NCBI taxonomy): domain Eukaryota; kingdom Metazoa; phylum Arthropoda; class Insecta; order Hymenoptera; family Torymidae; genus Torymus; species Torymus auratus. The sequence continues at coordinate 3,747 of UXGD01003811.1, forward strand.
CTCTCGCTACTGGCTGTAATTTAATCAGGAATTAAGGCGCTGCTCGGATTCTTTTTACGGCTTCAGCGTTATCATTTTTCTAAAAGTTTCTTTTGCAGTTTCTAAGTGGATGCGATGTGTTATGGCTGTTTGTTTTCTTTTTTGGAATGGGGTAATGAAAGAAGATTGATTTTATGTACAGGGCGACGTAATTTTAGTTTTCCAAAGTTATATGAATAGTTTATCATTAACGCATGAGCATATTTCTGAGAAATAACTAATTGTAAATAACAACAGTGTTTTAATAATGGAATTACATTGTTTTTAATTCGGTCATGTGACGCATGATCCATGCATAGAATATAATTCATCTACACTTCTACTATATTTGCGTAACAATCATTCTTTTTTATTATTTGGATTCTTTGTTTTTAGTTCATAATTTCAGATTTATGTATGGTAATAATTTTTTTTTACAAATAAATGCCAGGTACCTTCGGTTCAATCTTTGAATATAGATATTCTAATAAATTTTTCCAGTACATGGACTAATAAGGATAATAACTCCAACTTACGTTACATGGATATGGATACATACTTTACCTTCTTCACTCTTTTCTCACTTCCCGCCACAACAACTCCAGAAATCTCCACAATTGTTCTAAACCTTAACGAAATTTCCCGCATTCAAAAGAAGAATCCGCACATTATACACCCCGGAGATTAGATAAGAAGAAAAAAAATAAAAGAAATCTCGCATACGCGTACACGCTCGTACTAAAAAAGGAGGTCAGACGCGTCCGAAGTGGAGCGCGAAATGAAAAATAAAAGTACAAACCGCGATCAAGCGGCAGCAGAAGGATGCGAGAGGGTACGAGAAGAGAGAAGGGGCTATATGAGAGAGAAGTTAACGAGATTGCAAAGGCAAAGGCAAAATGGGAAAAGTAGACTAATACGAGTAAATTCAATTGCTCTCGCGCGCGCGCGCGTGAGAGAGAGGTAGGTCGCGCTCGCATTCTTCTCCACCCCTGTTTTTTTCTTCCCTATCCCTATACGCGCCGCCGTCGCCGCTCGAATTTTTACGTTCGAGCGAGTAACGCCACACCGCACCGCTCGCTCCCGACGAAGATGAGATTTTCTCGGATTTTCCGCATCACTTTGTGTCTGTGTGCGCGTGAATATAGGTGTGTGTATTGCAGCGAGTGTACACATAGTGGGGGGTATATTAAAATCTAACTCAAAGGAAAACGCTTACAGCTATAACTGGGAATCGCCTTAAGGAATTGAATTGCTTTGTGCCACGGTTAATATACCCGGCTCGCCCCTATACCTCCGTATACTCTCCACCCTCCACCGTTTCCTCAATGTTACGTTACAGACCAAGTAATTCGTTTATCGCTAGCACGCGCAGAGGAAGACGAGCGATGATTCCGGACGAGAAGACGTCTCTCTCTCTCTCTCTCTCGTTTGTTTCGTTTGTTTCTCCTGAAGAGAACAGAGAGGCTGGGGCTATTTCAATTACGCGGCGAGATTACCTTTGTTGTTTCAGCGTCGTGCGCGCGGGCGTTTAGCGTTACTTTGTTGCTCTCGCGCGTGTAATAACTGAATGTGAGCGAGCGTCTCTTTTAAATTATGATTTTGATTAAAAATTGTTTGCTTCACGTTTCGTTCGTGTTCGATATATCCTTTTGCGAACGAAATATTTACTTATTAAATTCCGGCGAATCTCGAGTTATTAATTCCACGAGAACAACATAATTAAGAATTTCGCGAAAAATGTGAAATTTAATTGAGACGAATCTTCCTCGGAGATAAATCTTGTCTCTAAATGATAATAGCACTTATGGGTCAAGCAACAAGTGAAATTTATACGCCCTCCGCGAGCTCGACGTATATATATTTTGGAGAAAGCCGCAGCGTACCGGCTAATCGCCCGACACGCGACTCAGCAGTAGATAAACCCCCAAACGCGCTTGACAAAATAAGCAAACCGCGCGTGAAGAATTAGAGAACACAGCGTTGATGCGAAAGCCAAAGAAAGAAGCGAGAAATACGAGTTTGCCTTGCAGTTCTTTACAGGTGTCAGCCGAAGTGGCGCATGCTACTGCTGTAGCAGGGTACACACTATGGCGAGGTTGCGAAAGAAAGTAAATAAGAGAATAATGCCACCTCTAACGCTCGCACGCGCGGGGTAGGATAAAAGAAACGCGAAACGTGGAAAACAGCCGTTCGAATGGTCGTCCCCCTTTCTCGAATGCGTGCGCGAAAAAAGGAGGAGAGATAAGCAATTGAGGGAAAACAAAAAGGTACGCGCGCGACTGTGTATTGAGGGTGGAGGGTGAAGTGTTACGCGAGGAACAGAGTGGATGAGGATGTTGGGGGGTGACAAAGGGGGCGCCATGCAAATGTAGGCAAAACAGGAATTATGAAGCTGTGGTCGTAGAGTGGGCCACTTTTCAATTCGTTTGGTTGTCAGCTTTTTAGTATTTCAATTCTTATTATAGGTACATTTATTATCAGTTTTAAGAATTCGAATGAGGGTAAGTGTACGGTAAAAAGAAACAGTTTGCTTGTGACAATGTTTATTTATCAATTAAAAAATTAGTTAATGCATATACACCGGGTTCAAGATGTTTTAAAAACTAATCTTCCGTAGAATCGAATGAAATGATGTGTATTTTCATTTTGTTTTCAAACAAAATAATACGACTGTAAGTATAATAGGATTATATTCGTATCGGAAATAAAAATGGAAAATAAAGCTTCTCGAGAGTTGTTGAGCTTTTTGTGCTATATTATTGAAAGAATATAACAAGAAATGTTATACCTTTTATTAAGTTAAATTTATATTTGCAAATTCCTCTCAAGGGGAAGATAATATATTACGGAAACCTAATAACCTTCACAAAATATCTGAACAAAACAGTTCTTTCATTTTACGCTTATACTCCAGGGTAATTGGTATTAGCAACCCGTTTTCATTCTATCCGTTCGATATTAAATCTCACGGGGACAATAACTGGTCAGCTTAAGACTGGCATTACGGAGATCCTATAAATACAAGTAAAACCGTATAAGCCCGACTACAAAGGTCGCGTAAACCCAGATGAAATGGCTCGGAGTCTGTGTGTGTACGTGTGCACGTTGGTCACTTTCATCAGAAACATCACGTCCCACGTACTTCCGAAAGTTCGGATCTCGGGACCCGAACCGCTAATCACACGCCAACACACTTTTAATCCTTTGCACACGGGGAAAATTCGTTTTAATTGCCTGCCCTGATTATGCAAAGAGTCCTTAACGAATTTTTAAGGTTACTATGAAGGATTTGAAATATGATATTTCAGTCGCCTCGTTTTAATTAAAAAGAAAAAGAAAGGAAACAAGTTATGTACTTTGATAAATGCAGCAGTTTATCTGTATAATAACTTTTTGTTATTAGAATAATATTGGTGATCGATAAAGTTCATTCAAGCTGGTGTAAAACGAGCAATATTTTCCTTCATTTAGTTAAAAATGGAAAAATGTACTTGAACGGTTTTCTGAAAAACATTTCTTTATATGCGAAAGTCTTTAAATTCTACGAGAAATGGAAAATTAACGAATAGTTAAAAATATTAAATATCTACTCTCCCATTATTCGTAAAACAATACCAAATATGAATATAGATTTTATTTGTGATGAATCAAATTGAATGTTTCTACATTTTCTACTTACATTAAACAGAACGATACGTTGTTCCAAAACATGAATTTAATTATAAACTCGTATTACCAACGCATATCCAACATTATCAGAGCCCCAATCGATAAATCTAACATAATTCACACCGTGGGCATCAACATATCCACTCACTGATTTCGCCCGTCGAAATATGCCCCTGTTTATACACGCGTACACACCATATACGCACGATACGCTCGGGAGCTCGGACAATGAGGGATAACGCGCGGCGGGGGCGGCGTGTGTGTCCACCGCACGTGGGGTCGGGGTAATTAAAACTTGCCCCATAATTACGCGTACTATCATTTAGCGACTTTCGCGGTACTCTCACACACAGCCGCCGGCGGTATAGCCGCTCTAGTCCCCGGTGACCGGACCGCAGTACCGGAAACTGCTAATCCGGGCTAACTGTTACTTTATCATAATGAACGCGCTCTCGCGCCTCTGCGCCACGCCCGCTTGTCTTTGTTTGCGTCGGGATTTTTTACGAGCCGCGAGTGTGACTTTTTCTCTGAGTGGGGGCAGAGCGCTAATGTGTTTCGTAACTGTGATTTCGGCCTTGAGTAATGCCAGGCAGGGGACGAATTTTGTCGGGGCTATGTGTGGCTTTTTTTTATTCACCCGCATGCAGGCGGATAGTATAGAGGAATGAGAGTTGATGCGAAAATTCGTGCGTTAGTTTAGTTTCCGTGGGGGGAGGAGAGCTGTGCGATGGAGAGTCTGTGTATGTAGTTTTAGGGAGCGCTAATGCGCGCGCGGTGAGAGTTATTTGAATGGATGTTAGCTGCTCACGCGAATTATTGTTATTATAGACGAAAAATGTGAGCATACTTTTCAAAAGCTGTATATACGGATGTTCTATTTACTTCCATGTTTATGGTACGTCAAATATATATCATGCCGGAATATACGATTATGGCGAAGTTGAAGTATTATCATCATGAATAATGAAATAGTAAAACGCGTATATATTTCATGACAATGGTTTCCAAATTGCAGAACGAAAATTTATCATAGACTAATACCGGAAATTTTGGAATTTCGGGTCATGATTTAGCGCGTATACACTCGACATAAACGTTTAAACCATTTTTAAAAATAATTTAATAACCCTCCATCAGCATATACATCACGTTTTTCTATCGAAATAATCGAGTATAATCGAGTTCCCAATAACAACAAGCGCACCTCGTAATCCACTGACCTATATCCCGAAATCATAAATTTTTGGAACATTAATTAAACCGAAATCGAACTAGACAAAGAGCAGCAGCGCGAATTCCGGCCGTACTCGATACAAGCTATACCTTTCCGAACGGATGACGCTCACAAGCGTACGCACACACACGCACGGTCATACATTACTACCCCCGCGACTACCCTCCCCCCCTCTCGAAATCGAAACTGCGCCGCGCCGGCAGTCCATTTTATATTTCCCGGCGCGCGCGCAACACTTCGCGGTCGTACTTCCGCGTATTTGCACACGCTATTTCCATTGTTCCAGCGGAACACCTGCTCTCGTTCTCTCTCCGCGTTCTTGTTTTCGAGCGCGCGCGCATATTTTCATTTCCCCTCGCGGCGGCGTGCGTCGGGATACTCGATTGATGCGATTTTAATGGTCTGTTTACTTAGAAATCCGGGCTTTCGGAGTAGAGAGAGAGACGATAGAGCGCGCCCATCGAGATGGAATAATGCCGAAAGAAAATCGAGGATTATAAGAGATAACGAGCGGTCGGGAATGTTGACGGGGCGGCGGCGGTGGATTTTACTTATTTTTTTTTTCTTAGCTGCTCGAAGGGGAATAATGAAGGTAGCGTTTGTTAAGTAACAAGGGCCGAGCGATTGTAATGGAGGAGCGAGCGTATAAAAAAAGGAAGAGATTGATTTGGCGAAGTTGTCGAGAGGACGACAACTAATGAAACTTCTTGAAAGGTAAGGGAGTATACGTATAAGGGTGGAGTCTGGACTCCGCTTGGCAATCAAAGTTTGAGGCACTTGATTTTGTAATTGAATTTATCCGGTTTGGTATAAAGTATAACGAGTTTTATGACAAAGCGAGGGTAGGAGTGTCGGTCGCTATGGATATTCACGATACTACTCTTCTCATTTGTATAAGATGTGAGTTGTCTATTGAGTTCATGTATATATAAAGCTTTGAACTTTTATATTATATTATTTATAGAAATGATATCATGAATGGTATAGTTTTGAATTCAGAGAATTGTGGAGGTTTCAATTTTGTTCTAGAGTAAATATTTCTCTATTTTCCGATGGAAATCTTTAGTGCTTTTTTCCAGGTGCTTGGTTCTGTTACATGTTCATTGAAACGGTAATAAAATCACACAGCTTGTATCGCTATCTCGTATTTCTTTTTCAAGTTGAACAGTAAAGAAAACCGTTTCAGTTACAGGACGGATAAATAACGTTGCTCTATATTTATTCTACAGCCACGGTATTGACGTATTTTTTCATTTTAAACATTTTATTTCGTTATTTAACGTAGGCAAACTTAAACGTATAACAAATAATCGTTCAAATACGCGTTTTACGAGCGATATGGTGCGAATAAAAGACCATTCAGCTTTTAAAATTTAGTTAAAATTTAGTTATTGCTATTTCAATAACGCCTGTAAACGTGTTCTTTTAGGGATGTAACCGAGTAGTTCGTTATTTTTTTATTTTTTCTTCTTTGCATTAAAAAATGGTATGGAGGTGAAAAAAATTTCTTAAGCACATAAAATTGCAATGTTTGGACATATATAATGCTAATATAACACTTTTCATTTAATTTTAAAGTTTTTAACAATAACTTTTGACTCATGTATTTTACGAGTTTTTTCCGAGTAAAAACTCGAAAAAAAGTTCGATTTTGAGTGCATGGACTTCATTGTTTGCATGAAGTTCACAAATGTTTTCGGAGCCTTTAAACCTTAGTTTACTAAATTAATGTACTAATTTGATAATTTATATAATTTTATTAAGGTTTATAAAAAAAAATAGGTAGAAATCTTCGATCTACTTGACTAAAGTGTAGAATTTTGGTTGAAAAATAATTCAGGCCACAAAAAGCAAATAATTGGTGTACGCTAGAGACTAGACCACCATATATTCTCATGTAATATGGCCTGCTAAACACGAATCTTGAATCAGCAAAATCGTAGACCGATGATTCTAAATAGATTTGAAAGGAGACACGCAGCTCTATATTATTTTGATAACTAAATTTATATAAAGTATGTTGAACTTCATTTTTTTAGGACGTATAAAAATCTTCAACTTCTAACATCACAAAATCCTGATTAATGATACCGAATTCATGTTTAGGAGGCCATACTATATAAAAATATGATGGTTTAGTTTGTATTTCATACTACTTTTTCTTATTGTAAGTCTCGAAATATCTGAATAACAAGCTGGAATTCGAATCTGTATAAAAGGACGCACATTTTGTCTCAAAACGGAGTTTACAAAGCACATTGCTGAGACATTAAGATTTATCATCTCGAATTATATACCTAGTGGTCATAATTCTCTACACCGCACAGACAAACTTTCTTATCAAAAATTATACCCATAACGACATATCTCAGAATGCTCTTCTTTACTGTATTAATTCTTTCATTATAAGCCTAACAAATCCAAATCGTAGAAACTACCAAGAAAATCGCACTTATTCACTTCACCAAACGTCAAATCTCCAACCCTCATACTTATACCCTCACCACTTTCACCGTACAGCTGTTAAATCAAAAAAGTAGGTAAAAATTTTCCGCACTCGACCGATCAAGAGCCCGAGCTCGAGCCCGAGTCAGTCGCGAAGACGATCATCCTTCATCTTGAAGTGTGTGGGGGCCGTTTCTTCCGCGGCGTCGGCGACACGACGCACTCGCCGCCCGTGTATCGACGAGCGCGCGCCGAAGGATTTTCATCCCCGCCTATATAAGCACCCGGCGCGCTGACACCATAATCTCGGGGCCCCGCCATCGCCGCCGTTGGTGACCGAGAGAGAGAGAGAGAGAAGCCCGTGATAAACGACTCGCACGTGCGCATCCGCACTGCGCGTAACCCAGCCTGCCACATACACGCAGACGGGCGCAGGCGTGTGTAAGCGTACATCCGTAGTACGGCTTAGGAAAACAAGCGCGGGGCCGGCAGCTGCTTTCCTCGTAAAACGGGCGCGTTGGCGCAGTCGTAAATAAACTTCGACCGTCCTTTGACTCGACTCTTGACACGTTACCCGTGTGTTCCCTCTCTCTCTCCCTACCTCTGGAGAGCCAATTTACTGAGGGTACGGCGAATTTTCGTTTGCCCCCGTATATGTATGTATGTATGTGGGCGATCGGAAATTAGCGGCGACTGCGCAAGTTCCGGGACTGTTTCTTGGTCGAGGAGGAGGGTATAGCCGCGTGCTTATTGCTCGGCCGGGAATATATAAGCGCGCGGAGCGTGGAAAATGCCGAGGTAGGGCCGTTTCGGCTTCCACGCCCAGAGAGAGAGAGAGAGTGCAGTGCATAGCTATGTGGCGGGCGAGCGCGCGAGCGCTGAGCTGCCGGACTTGGGGGGATGTAAATCAATTTTGGGGGATGGGAGTTATGTGGCTGGACGAAATTTTCCCCCGGGCTGGAGTACGAGAGCGAGCGAGGGAAATACCGGGATTTTTGGGTTATTAAGATTGCTACGTGGGCTAGATTGTTTATTGTGTTTTGTTGTTTCACCGTGTGAGGAAATTAAGGCTTTCTATAATAATTGCGTTTGAGGGATTGCGGGAATTGTGAGTGGAGCGTGACGGAGTTGATGTAAATAATGGTACGTTGAGATTGTTAAATATATGTAGGTAAATAAGGGGTGGATTTTGAGTTTGACCTATATATAGATATTTATGGTTCAATAAATTCGAATGTCCGACTTTATGCGTTCCCTCATTTCCGTTGGCTTGATAGTATAAACATATATAATTTACGATGTTGCATCTTAATTTATGTTCTTGGTAGAGGGACGGTTCTATATTCGGATGTAGCTGAAAAATGATTTATAAAAATGCAAAAATTTTAATTATTTCAACACGACGATCTCAAATTAATGATATTATTATTATTATTATTTCAATTTACTTTTGGTTTTTGGAGTATTATTAAACAGTCCACAAGGATATTTTATAACGTGCCCGAAAAAATGTATACCCGCAAACAATACCGAAAGATATGTACTTCAGTTACGATATGAAATAAAATATCGGGAAAACAAATACATTCGTACCAGATAATAACGAACGATATACACTTTGAATGTCGATCGGCGTAACTTATCCATGTTCAAATGTGTGAATGAAATTCATAATGGTTATGTATCAAGTTCACATTAAACGTTACGTCCCTGTTAAATTCAAAGGCATTGCCTCCAAATAAAAACATCTTTTGTTTTTTTTTTCAATTAAAATACTATTATAAACTGCTACAATTAATAATCTAATTCTTGCCTATACAACGCAATGAACTCGAATCAACTCAAAATGAAAAAAAAGAGAAATCACGTTTCTTTGCATTCCGCCTACTCAGACTCATTGGCGGCATCAGCATCCTCATTCACTCAACACTATACCACTCCTTCGGCACCTCGCGCTATTCTTTTTTCCCCTTTGAAGCTACAACAACCTCTTTCTTTCTCTCTCTCTCACATATCCGTAACGGGTCAAGAGAGTCGACAAATCGCTCGTATTCCACTCGAACGTCGCTCGGCTGGCAAACGTTATGACGAGCAGAGACTTATATTTGCCAGAAGCAATCGCTCCCTTCCTCTCCCTCGACGCGCGTCATCACAATACTCTACTATACACGCACCGCGTACACACACACACATAGACTCGTTTCGCGCGGGTAGCTAGTTATTTGCAGTTTATCGTCCGCTGACGTATATGAGCGCGCGGGGGATTGCCTCGCCTTTAACGGCTGCAGTGTGCCCCGGCAGTAGTCGGTCAGGTCGAGCGGTGGCGGCCGCGTCATCGACCACGTCGGCGTTAAGTTTGTAAACGTCGAGGGGATGCGCGCCGGCTGCGCGGAGCAGTGAACATGAAGGCCGGAAAAAGGGGAAGGAGGAGGAGTTTCGACAAGTGAAAAGTATATTGTCGGCATGAAATGGACATGGGGGATGATTTTGAAGAGGGACGATGATTGTGATTTGAGTTATAAAAGTCGATGTGTGGTGTTATCCGTTGTCTGTATAGTTTTAGGTTGAAGTTTATTGGGATGCTGTTTAATCTATCTATGGTTTATTGAGGAATAGTCTCGATAATTATTGTATATTCAATTTAAGATACTACGCCCTAAATAGATAATTAAACAGTATCAGTTACTTAAAGTTTCATATACAAGAAGTAGTAGTGGTAAGCCAGTGGTCAGCCCTAGGCTGTATTTTATAAATAAAACTTTCATTTATTTCAAAACTTAAATCTAACCCAACAAATTAATATGTGTTTCAACATTTATCCTGAAACCTCGTCAACGCGAGATTATATATTTTACTTCACACCGTATAATCAGAATAATCAGAGCTGCAGCGCAGCAACCTCGCGAAGCACGTCTTAAAATTCATACCGAAATCCCTTAATCACGCATCTGCTGAAATAATGAGCAGCGACGCTACATACAAACACACACACACGCGCGCTCAGTTTACACGTGTTTCTCGTTCTGCGCAAATATACAGATGGCGTATCGGCACGCGTCTTCGTCTACCGTCGCGCAATATAAGACGTCGCTGCTGCAGCCGCGTGCTTACGTATAATTATGCGCATACGTGAAAACGACACCGTGCAGTAGCAGTATACGCGAGCGTTAATTTACTTAAGCGAATTTGGGAGGCTTTATGTACGTTGCATCTAAGATTCGTCGGGGAGAGCGGAATGGGTTTCTCAGTCTCGCCGTCGGCATCTGTCGTCCCCGTGTCAGAGATGTATATATACGTACGTACATAGATACACAGACATAGAGACTGAGAGGGGCGAGTGAGAGGAGTGTAATGCAGTAGCTGAGTGCGCGAGGTTGTGTATTTTTACCCTGTTTTGTTGTTAAACAGCGCGAGGAGAGGACGAATGTAAACAGTAGTGTGCTCGCGCGCTGTCGCCTGGTGTTTTAGGTATAGGTGAACTGTTTATTTCTTTGGAAAAACTTAATACTTATATGTGCTGTTTCGCATGGATAAACAGCAGGTAATATGGGTAATGTGAATTCTCGGTAGTTGTGAAGAAAAATGTAGAGTCTGACCATATTTGTCTTTCTCTACTTGTAATTACTGAATAACATGATTCACAGTAAGCTCAAGGTATTTATTTATTTAAAACATTGAACGGGGAGGGAGCCCTTAGTACGATGATATTTTGTCTTCATTTTCTATATATAAACTATAAAACTACATTATTAATCAAACCCGTAATATACTGTTTTTCCAGAATCAATTTAAAATAACATCACACAAACCACCTCAGCATATTATCCCGACACAGTACTCGCTGATTCGTTTTAAGCCGAAACCTTAGCATTCCATTATAATCGACAAACGAGAACCCGAAAGCCCCACGCATTCTCGAGCACACAAAAAAAATACACAATTCATGCTAAATTCCATACAACGCTCTTTCTAACGCACACAAAAATTTTTGCCTTTCCCTCCTTCTTCTACGCTTCGCACGATATGACGCAGCACAAACGGTTCTCTTTCCCCCGTCCACGTAGCGCGAGATAAAACAAAACAAAAAGAGGAGAAAAAAACCTTGAGAGGCGGAAAAAGCTATACGGGTGCGAGAGCAAAGTGCGGTGCGAGGTAAAGTAGGCACACTCTCTCTTCCATGCGCACGCGTAAACGTGCGTATATAGTACGTGCGATGGGTGTATTTCGCCGGGGTTGTGGGGGATGGGGCATGCGTGTGTAGGTATAGGGCACGCGTTGCGGCTCCCGGGGTGCGGCACGAAAATAGAAAACTGGCTCATCTATTTCTTCGCGCGTGCGTGAGATTACAGGCGAGAGAGAGGCAGAGGAAGAGAGAGAGAGAGAGAATTTGCCAGGAATATCGTTGTTTGTTTTCATTATGCCGTAGAATATCGTCTCTTGATTCTTAGTTAGCTGCGCTCAGCTTTGCATTACTGATGCGCTTAGTCTGTATTTCGTGTGATAAAGTTTTAACATTATTTTAACATTCAGTTTTGATTTGTCTTAATAATTTATTTGCTTACAACTACCTATACAAGGTAGAGAAGATATTTAAGTATTTAATTACGATTTTTCTATATCTTTACACTTATATATAACACATACATAGCACTGATGAATATTTTTCCTCACATATTTTGTTCCTGTGATGAAAATAATTAAAGTTTTTTTTATCTCCACTCTGTTGCAGGTGAGTACGAGCAATTTACTGCCCCGTCGCATGTTAATCACGTTGTCTGCGAATATTGCTGCGGGGGTAAGATTATTTCAGGAGCATTAATGATATTTATGGTGCGAAGTGAGCTGGGCTTTTTTTTACAATTTACTAGCGGTGGGTTATTGCGCACCGTCAAAGGTACACGGTTATAAAAGTAAATTAAAAACGTTGCACGCCAACAAAACCATTTCGAACGTATTTTATATAGAATATATAGCAAATTTTTTTTTGTAAAATTCCAGGAGCCTTTCTGGCGAAAAATATAAATATTCTAGGAATTTGAACCAAAATATTTGTTTTCATAAAAAAATGTGCTCTCAAAAATAACAAATGAATTCGTTATTTATTTAATTAAAACGTACAAAACTAAAGAAGTAAAGCATAACTATCAATATTCACTTCTGGGAAATTTTAGTATCATATTTATGTGCCAATAACAGTATAAGCACGGCTTCTTTTATTATTTTCGAGCATTACAGGGGCGCGAGACAATACACGGCGCAAAATCTCCCCTTGCGCGCGCGCTCTATCACCCATAGCGCGAACACATACTCTCGAAAAATAATAAATATCCCATCCCCAATAAATACCGAAACTGCCCATCCTAAAATCCCCTCCGCAAAAGGGGAGAGAGAGGGAACAGGCCGGCCGACAGCATAGTAGTGCGCGCGAGCGCCGGCGCATTAAACCCCCATTAAATACTGCACTGGACGTCTCTCTCTCTCTTTCTGTTCCGATCTCTTCCTCTCACCGAGAGAGATCCTGGCCCTGATAACAATTTGCAAAGATCCCGCGGCAGCGATACGCACCCGATTCTTTACGGTTGATTCTCTCTCTCTTTCCACACACGCGAGAGCGAGAGAACGGAATCTGGGGAACCTTCAGCCCCCTCCACCCCGTCGGATCGTTTAGCTCTATTGGTCCGGACACGGGATCCCGATGGGCCATTACCGGCTGATATATTATCGGCCACGAAAGTATAATCGGGGCGAGAGGAAAAAAGGCGGCGACCAATGGAGCGCCCTCGTCGCGGTCAACTCCATTCCGCGAGCGGCGTACTAGCTACGTATAGCTCTCAAGAGCTCTAGTTCCGATTCTATCTCGTCTCTTACTCTTTCCCTTACTTCCTTCGCGCTCGCTGTCCTTTTTTTTCAGAAACGATTCTTTCTCGCGCGCTCGCGCAAGCAAGCAAGCGAGCTTACTCTGTCGGAATTTAAGGGAAGAAGTAATGGCCGCCGAAGGAAATTAGAGGCGTCCTCTTGGCCTCTCGCCGAAGGTGTTTAATGCGGTTATTTATGGAAAACATGGGATAAAGCGATAAAGCGGTCTGGAAACTATCGATGACTAGATCTGTTTCCGCAAATGCCTTCACATAGTTTAGTTTAATGTGTTTCATTCGGTTCTGCTGTCATTAGGTGAAGAGAGATTCAGCGTGGAAATATTTGTTTCACTTTTATTTTGAAGGTAAACGTTGTTTAATAAATTTTCCTTTGTAACGGCTCAAAAATATGGTAATTATAAAAATATTCCACCGTAAAGTAAACGTATTATTTTCAAATTTCCTTCTTTATAATTTGTTCAGTATTTCACAAGCGGTTAAATATACTTCAGTCACTTAAATTGAAATACAAACGTACAAATGAAACTTACAAATGTGAAATTGTAAAATTCCAACTAATTATATAACGCCAACAACAAAGAATTTTATAAATATGAAACGATTTGTTGAAACAGAAAATTGAATCTCCGTTCTAATTAATTCTTTTATCCGTGGAAATATTAATTCAGAAAGAGAAATTTAGAAAACCTACTTTCGCACAGAGCGCGCAGCCAAGTTTTCCCCTACAATAAATCCGTGCGACAGAAAGCGTCTTCAATTTTTTGCCCGCTCTCGTCCCCTCCTAAGTATCGATATCAAGTGGATATGAGCCCCCTGCTCGAGCTAACCGAGACGCGATTCCGTATTTCATTAAATTCGAGTGGTTTAAAGTATCTTTTCTCTCTCTCTCTCATTCTCTCCCACTGCCGTCATTTTGCGGACTTTCGACAAAACGCCCGAACAAAAGCTCAGCCGGCCGTTCTCTTAGCCCTCCTCCCATTCTCTCTCTCTCCTCCCCTCAAAATTTCGACCTCTCTCGCTCTTCCTTTATCCGATGTCGGAAGGGTTTTTACTCGAGGCGGTGCTAGCGGCCGAGCTGGAAGAAAAAGAGAAAGACACGCGGCGCAGATAAAGACGCAGATATAGAGGGCGAGAGGAGAGAGAGCAAAACGCGCGCAGTGGAAAAAGGTTCGTTTGATCAGACGCCAGTGATTCTTCCAGGGCGAAGAGGGAGAGAGAAAGCTTCGCGCTCGAATTCCTGTCTGATCGTTCGGAGGAAAAAAGCTCGGCAGCTAGGGCGAGAGCGTGTTTCCACGGTAGAAGAGCAAGAAGAAAGTCTCGCGCGCCCGGCAAAAAACAACGAGAACGGCCGAAGAATGGGCCGACCTCATGTACGCGTCGGCTCTCTAATTTTTGCGCTTTACAGTTTCGCCCGAGGAATTCGGCTGTGTGGAGCAATCGATGCGGAGAAGAATGCGCCCGTGTTGGTTGATGAGTGGAAAAGAATTTAATCTGGGGTTGATGAGGGCTTGTTAAGGGCGATGACGAGTGGAGAGGTGATTGGATTCGGGAGCTCATGACAGATAATGGCGGGAGAGGTGGAATGACGTTGCTTTTCTTTAAATGAAGGTTTTAAGGTGTTTGCCCATTGTTATTCAGAGTGCGTGGCGATTGCGAGAGTTGGAAGTTTGTTCTTTTTCGCGGGACTAATGAATTCGGGAAAAGTCGGAGCGTTCAAATGTAAATTGATGTTTTATCTTAGTTAAATGTATGTTGCTAGTTTATGTTTGTGTTAATGTGTATTCTGGAGTTTTATGAAAACAGATTTTTTTCGAAAGTTAAATAAATATATAATATATTACTACCTCGAATTTTCCTTATTTATACTCTGTTCTATAAGAATGTAAATAGCATTTATGGCGTACTGTTACACTGAGAGAATATCTCAGCTCGCCAAAATTTCACTAGCGCAGCACGTCAACAGAATTGTGCTGCGGCTCGATTACTTTGGGCGCGGAGCGTTCCAAAACTCCGAGCGCGCAGCAGAGCAGTGCTGACTTTTGGGCGGCCTCGCACCAAAACAGAGCGCGCAGCCTGACAAACTCGTTGTGGCGCCGCGCACCGGGAATTTGGTAAGCTGTGCGC